>JAOEHY010031348.1:0-11630 GCA_025447955.1 Psilopsiagon aurifrons | reverse complement strand
ATGAAGGCGAAGACCGCGCCGGACAGCACGCCGGGCAAGGCGGCGGGGAACAGGACGCGGCGCAGCACCATGCCGGTGCCCGCTCCCAGCGACCGCGCCGCCTGCTCGAGCCTGGTGTCGAAAGCCGCCAGCGCCGACGAGACGGTGCCGGCCAGGTAGGCCAGGAACACCAGTCCGACGACCGCGCTCGGCAGCTCGAACGGCGGCTCGACCAGCCGGTAGGTCAGGTAGTTGTAGACGGCCACGAAGCCGCCCATGAGCAGGAACGGCACCGCCACGAGCGCCAGCACCTGCGGACGCAGCCAGGCGCGGACGCCCGGGTGGGGACGCGGCCCGGCTATTGCCGGTACCGTCCCCGCGCTCGGCCCCATCAGGCAGCCTCCCCTCTCCTCGGGAGCAGGCCCGCCCTGTGGCTTCTCTGTCCCCGGATATGTTCCCCGTCCCGGGTCACCCCCCGTGGTGGGATCCCGCGCTGGTGGTCGCGATCCTCGGCACTGATCTCCCGGGCGCTTCCTCCCCTTGAGGGTCCCCGGGCACGTTGTGCCTCACGGTTGATCTGGGGACTCACCCCGGAGCCACCCGCACCGGTCTGCCCGGGAGCCCCTGGCTTCCAAAGCCACCAGAGCATGGCTTTGTTGCCCACCCGGGGACTGGAACCTGGCCCATGGCTGCCCCTCAGTGTTGTATGGGGAGCTGGGCTGTGGCTGTCTGTGCCAGCCCCTGCTCTCTGCTTCTCACTTGGCCCGGGGTCCCCAGATCCCTTTGTGCCAGCCCAGTGGCAGCACACCGGGCAGCAGGTCAGCCTGCAATGTGAGGCAGCCAGAGGGGCAAACTCTGATCCAGCTTCATTAAGGTGCCTTGCAAGGACTGGTGGGAGCATCACTCATTGCCTTCAACAGTGTGCGGTGAGAGGAGGGGGGCACAGACCACCCACCCCTTGTGGTTCTGTCCCCTTGCTGTGTACAAGGGCTGTGTTGCTGTCTGCGTGCTCAGCACCCATGCAGGGCTATGCTGGGCTGTGCCGGCAGCTCCTGCTCTCATGCCGAGGCACGGTCTCAGCTGCCTGGCAGATGTGGTTCTGCGCCAAGGGCTGCACTTCCCCACAGCTTGTGTGCAGAGCCCAGCACCAGGACAAAGCCCTCTCAGCAGCTCTGGGGGCTGGATGCTGCGAGGCCTGAAAGTCAGAAATACCTTTCTTCCCACTCTCAACTGCCAGTCCCAGCTGGGGAGCAGGACTGGGCATCTCAGGGCTCACTGAGGAGGTCAGGAGAGCCATCACTGGCCACATCCTCACCCCACAGGCAGCACTGACAGCCATGCTCAGGGGACAGTGGTCCAGGGATGCTATGGCAATACAGGACTGTGTGCCTGAGCTGAGAAGGCAGAGGGCAGTGTGAGGTTTGAGGTGGGGTGGAGAGTTCATGCAGCAATAGCCAGCCCAATGTGGGGTGTCCCATTCTGGCATCTACACTTCAGGCAGCCCTTGTGAAAAGGCATTGGAAGCAGGAGGGACAGCCCTGTCCTGCAGCATGGGATCCGCCTCACCCCTGCACCTGGCTGGGGCTCTGGGAGCTGGACCCACCTGCATGGGCAGCAGTGAAGAGGACAGCCCAGGCTACTTCCTGGGGTGGTGGACATCTGCTGAGTCTCACAGGCCCCAGAGCTCCAGGTCAGGCACTGCATGGGGACAGCTGGACATGGCTTGAGGGTGACAGTGTCAAGGTTTTGGCTGCGTGTTGCTGCCCCTCTGGCCCTGAGGGCCAGCCTGGAGGTGGCTGCAGGGCACTGGGCTCTGCTTCTGTCATCCCTTCCTGGGGCTGCAGGAGGATGGGTCTATGCCAAGCCAGGAAGCAGAAGTGCTCTCTGAGAGCCTGGTGCAGACTTCCTCCCACTGCCACGAGGCAGCAGCGCTGCCTGGGGCTGGGGAAGGTCTGTTTTCCTGCATGATGGAAGGGGGCTGGTGTTGGAGCCCCATAATGTTGGCCATGGGAGCAGGACTGGCTGCCATCCCTGGGCTAGGGCAGCAGCATAGCAAGAGAGAGCCCAGAGCAAACTTTATGGGCAGCCAGCTGTCCTGCCTGGGTCAAGCTGCACTCAACACCTTCCCACTATTACTGCTTCCTGCCATCCAGTCCCAGCAGTGCTGGTGGATGCCCAACCCACCCTTGTGCTCTGCACTGCCTGCCTTTCCTGGAGCAAGCCATAGGGTAGAGGTGATGGGGTTTCCCAACATGGCTAGGACAGACCCTGCAGCAGGGTGTCAGAGCAGGTCATGGCTGTGAGGCTCCTCACCCTGCTGTGCACAATGTGGTGGGCTCCTGCTGGGTGCTGCTTGGGTGGATGCAGCTGCCTAGACCCCATGGCCGCAGTCCTCTTCTTGAGATGGGCACTGCTGGGACCAACTGCAAAGCAAGAGGTTGTGCCTGAGCCAGCCATGCTGACACCGTCCCATCCCATCATCTTCTCAGCAGACACCCTGGTGGGGAAGATCACCATGCCGGCATATGCACTGAGCGACGATGACTGCTCCTCTGGGTACCAGCAGCTGAGCGTGGAAAGCGACCCCGAGGAGGGTGGGGAGCCCGGCCCCGCGGCGCTGCCCTGCCGCCAGTGTGGGCTGCAGCTGGCTGCCAGCCTCGGGCAGAGCTGCCTGCAGTGTGCCAGCACGGAGGGCGGCCGCAACCAGCGCATCGTGTACTCCTGCCAGCTCTGCCCCTTCGCCTCCCACTACTCCAGCCACCTCAAGCGCCACATGAAAACACACAACGGGGAGAAGCCGTTCGCATGCACGCAGTGCGCCTACGCCTCTGCCCAACTGGTGAACCTGACCCGACACTTGCGCACACACACTGGGGAGAAGCCCTACCACTGCACGTGCTGCAGCTTCGCCTGCAGCAGCCTGGGCAACCTCAAACGCCATGAACGGGTCCACAGCCAGGACAAGCCCTTCCAATGTGCTGCCTGTGACTATCGCTGCAACCAGAGCCGCAACCTGAAGAGGCACATGCTCAGCCACCGCCTGCCTGAAGGCGAAGTGCCGCACCAGCAGGACAAGGACCCAGGTAAAGGCGGAGGGGATGGGAGGAGCTGCTGGGGGACCCCTATGGCACAGCCTTGGGGGTGGGGGAGAGGGAAGGTGTGTGTCCTGTGCCAGGCCTGGTGCCACCAGCCTCAGCTGGGGCTTCTCATGGAGCTGAGCCTGACCAGCACTGTGCTGCCCTGCTCACAGCCCTCTTTGTGTTCATCCCACAGAGCCTCTGCTGCCGGAGCTGAGCCTGCACGTGGGCAGCGGCAGTGGCCCCTTCCTGCCTGGCTGCACTCGGCTGCGGGGCGAGGAGGCAGCTGCATTGCCCGAGCTGCTTTACCCCTTCACATGCCGCATGTGCGGTCTGGTGCTGGACGACGGGTTTGCGCAGGATGAGGGGCGGGCTGAGCAGGTCTGTGGGCGCTGCAGCCTGGCGGTGCTGGGCACTGAGCCGGGTGCCAGCCCCCGCAAGGGCACTGGGGACAAAGGCTTTTCCTGCAACTTCTGTCCCTTCGTCACCCACTACCCCAACCACTTGGCGCGGCACATGAAGACGCACAGTGGGGAAAAGCCATTTGCCTGCCCGCTCTGCCCTTATGCCTCTGCCCACCTCGACAACCTGAAGCGGCACCAGCGAGTGCACACAGGCGAGAAGCCCTACAAGTGCCAGCTCTGCGACTACGCCTGTGGCAACCTGGCCAACCTCAAGCGTCACGGGCGCATCCACTCTGGCGACAAGCCCTTTCAGTGCAGCCTCTGCAGCTACAGCTGCAACCAGAGCATGAACCTGAAGCGGCACATGCTGCGGCACACAGGTGAGAAGCCCTTCCAGTGCCGGAACTGCTCTTACACCACTGGCCATTGGGACAACTACAAGCGCCACCAGAAGATCCATGGCCACACAGCCGAGAGCTGGGTAAACCCACGCAATGCCAAAGCCCTCCTGGCCCCTCCAGCTGTGGGCACGGCCCTGCCCTGAGACAGCACTTAGCCCAGTTGCAGGGGTGTCCAGCCCTACATCAGGCCCAGGGTGCCTCAGCCCCTGCCCTCCCTGGGGGAGGGACGGGCAGCAGACTCCACAGGGGCTCAGGGCTGCCTTATGTGGTGCCCATGGGTGCACTGGGACCTTCAGCAGCCCTATCCTTCCTTGGCAGGACAAAGCCACAAACAGCAGCTCAGGTCGCTGCCCCAGAGGTGGTAGTGCCATGCCCCTGGGAGTGATACCTGCCTGTTCCTGCCTTTTGGAGTCATCTTCTGCCGGACCTTGGGGAAAGGGGGGAGGGAGGACTGGTTCCATGGCTGTCGCCATGCTGGTCAGTGTAATTTATATTGTGTATAAAAGCATTAAACCGTCAGTTTTGTTATCTGCTATTCTCCCAGAGGGCCTTGTTCTGCTTCAGGTGAGGACAGCGTGGGCTCGTAGTGTGTGCAGGGAAGAGAGGGACAGCAGCCACCCCCCAACAGACAGCCCAGTACCAATCAGGATCCATTTTAATCATCGTTGCAGTGTGTAAACATCGGTTACTGTCCATTAATGCTCTGGTCGGTCTGAGCAGCAGAAGATACGTGGTTACAAGCCTAGATTACGCTGGAGTCTATGAGCGGGTTAGAGAGGGGGCTCTGCGCAGAGCCCCCTGGAGACAGTTTACTGCAGCCTGTCTCTGAGCAGAAACCTAAATGCTAATTTGGCATATACGGAGTCTCACGAGGGCCACTTGGTGCCACCAGGCTGTGTCCAGCCTCACAGGGAAGCTCCAGGCTGGGGAAGGGCCCCCAGCTCTGGGCCAGGCTCCATGATGCTGCTCCTGGGCACGCTGCTCAGGTTGGGCTGGAGCCACCCTGGGAACAGGCCCTCTCCCAGCTGGAGCCAGCAGCAGGAGGAGTTCAGCTGCCCCCATCCCAAAGGCAGCAGTGGGCAGGGGCTGAGCTCCCCAGCCCAGGGGAACAGGGAAAGGTGGATGTAGCAGGTGAGAGGCACGTTGATTGCAACCTGTGCAGGTCGTACATTCCTCAGCGAAGGCCCTCGGCGGGTGCTGTCCTAGGAAGGGGGGCACTACAGATCTTCATCGCCAATGCCCTCAAAGGCATAATTGCCATGGAAGTCATTAGCGCCCACATCATTAGCAGAGCTGGAGTGGCTGATCCCTCGAAGGCTGACAGAAGTGAGCTTGCTCTGTGGAGAGGGGAGATGTTAGGGAGGATCCCCTCTCAGCCCAAAGGCGATGGCACCAATGCACCCACACACAACTCACCGAGAGTTTGGCCATTGGCTCCCTGGAGGCATCAGGTGAGTCCTGTAGGGACAGCAGGGTCAGGCAGCACTGAGGTGGTGGGATGCGCCACCCACCCTTCCCAAATCTGCATCTCCCCGCACTCCTGGGACATGGCCAGGCTGCCCTCCCCAGGGAATCTGGCTCCTGGAGATGAGTCCAGGTCCTCTTTCTCTTTCCAGGGCTGCAGGAGTGGGGCACTGCAGCCTTGCTGTCCTCTGCCCTTCCCCCAGCCCTGCCAAGGGGATAGTAGCATCTCTGGGGGTAGTGGGCTCTGGTACCCACCACAGAGCAAAGCCCATGGTCACACCTGTCTCCCCCACCAGGGCTGCAGGGTCCTACTCACCAGCAGTGGGGGGGATTTCACAGCTTGCTGGCTGTCCGAGCGCCGCAGAGCCCCATTCATGCGCCGGCGAAACATCTGCAGGGAAGGAGCTCAGCTCAGCCACAGGGTCCCCATGGGCAGCTCTAGAGGTTAAAACAGCCCCTGGGGACCCTTCATATTGCCCCGTGCTGAGAAGAGCAAGCAGGGCCCAGCCTAGACCCTGGGAAGTCACAGGGGTGGAACAGGATGACACCCCAGAGAAAACAGCCCCAGCCCTCACCTTCCTGATGCTGCCTCCAGACTTTTTCACCATCAACTCATCCACCATGGACTGCAGGCAGATGCTCAGCATAATGGCCTGCAAGAGACATGTCACAAGGCTTCATGCACCCCTATGGCTTTCCCAACATGACACACCAAGCCCAGACCAGCCTTTTCCCTCACCTCCATGCTTGTGCACAGCCAGCCTAGCACACAGGCAGCCCTACCTGTGGACTGGTGATGGTGACCCACTGCAACCGGTCCTTGCTCATTAGGTATTCAAAAGCCAGCTCCAGCTTTACCTCAGACTTTGCCGGGCTGCTGCCTGAGGGACCATTGCTCATTGGCACCTGCAAGGGCACACGCTGAGGCTGGGAGCCTCCAGAGGGAAAGGAGCCAGCTTCCCAGGCCCCTGTGCTGTCAGAGGGCACACTCCAGCCAGGCACTGCACACCCTGCCCAGCTCCCACTGACATTCCACCACCACCAATCCCCTCAAAGTCCTCACACCCATGGCCCCCTCAACCCCCAAGGCACAACTCAGACCCTTCCCAGGGCAGCTGGGTGGAAGCAGGCAACACAGACAGCACCTTTTTGGGGGGAGGGCTCTCAGACTACCCTGGCACAGCCGGGTCTCAGCAGACCCCTCCCTGCTCCCCAGGGTCTCGCAGACATGTAGGACTCACTGAGGACGTGACTCGCCAGCACCGCATGCGTGTGACCTTGAAGCTGCCTTCCTTGATCTGCTCGTTGGGCAGCCGCACCTGGAAGTTGAGCTCGTTGTTGCCAGCACTGACAACTACATGGCATCCCTTCTCTGGGAAGTCAGTGACGCAGGGGTCAAACTTGAGATAGCCGTAGTACTTGAGGGTCTGGGCCAGGCGGATGAACTGCAGGGAAGAGACAGGGAAGCTCAGCACAGGATGCCACCCTCCCAGCATACCTCCTGGGCCAGCAACAGGCCACAAACTCAGCATCCTAAGTTCACAGGGGAGAGGTGCCAGTCTGGTGCTGGGACTGCTCCAGTTGCAGCATTGTGCACTCCCCTACCTCCTTCTTGGAGACTTTTTCCTGCAGGGACTTCAGTTGCCGGTGCTGTTCTTTGTTGACAAGGATCCATCCACGCTCAATGTCTGACACCGTCTACCAAGGAGCAGAAGCCAGTGAGCAGCTGAGCCCAGAGCCACTCAAGACCCAACAACAGCCATAGATGAGGGATGCAGTGTCTCTCCTCACCCAACTGGGCCACACTGACCCTCACCTGTGCATACAGCAAGTTCAACCCCACACGATGCTCCATTACATCGTCATCATAGGAGGAGTCCCAGTAGCTAGAAGGAAACCACATGGGTCAACCTATTCCACAACTCCTAACAGCAGTGGGGAGAAAAACACCCCCCATGTTGGGACAAGGTCCTGGGCTGGCTCTCCGGCCAGCTGCCCCATTAGCCATCAGTTGCCATGTCCCACTCTTCCTCTTAAAGAGCTGCCAGAGGCAGGAAGGGCTGTGTCAGGGTAAGTGGAAGAAACAAGCCCAACAGGGCAGTCCAGCCACCCCATGTCATGGCTGGGGAAGCCCAGGTGTGTTCCTGCAGGCCAAAGCACTCACAGGTGGCAATGGCAGGCAGAGAAAGGTCTCTCTGCAGAGCGCAAAGCCCAGACAAGGCCCCACTGCCCCAGCAGGCACTGCCCCTCCAGCCCTGTTGCTCACCTCTTGCGCAGGATGATCCGGAACTCGGGGTTGTGCAGGCTGGTGACGGACACATACGGCAGCTCAAACTCCTGCAGCTTCCGCACGACTGCAAGGAAACAGCAACTCAGCAGCAGCTCAGGGCAGCAGGAGCCCATGAGACCCCTGCCAGCCAAGGCAGCCCAGGGGAGCCCGCTGGATCCCCACACCCAAGGCAGGGCCGTGGGGTCCAAGTACACAGCTCTTCCGCCAGGACAGGGTACAAGGCAGATGTCCCACTGCAGCTCTCATGGGGCTCCAACACGCTCTACTCACAGGAGAAAGCTCCATCCTTGGTCTCTCTCACTAGGAAGAGGCTGAAATAGCCAACCAGGTCATCTGGCAGATCCAGCTTGGAGGCCACAGCCTGGGAGCGAGAGCAGGAAGTCACCACTTCCCGCAGAGAGGCAGCCCTTCTACATCCTTACCCCGTGGCAGGATTAAGCCTGCGTGTGCTCTGGTGCCTCCTAACAGCAGGAAAGCAGCACCTCTGCTGTGCTGGGGGCCAGGGCAGGGGGGACAATGGAAAGGGAGGGGGAGAATTACATCCACCATGAGACAGCTAGGGCTTCCTGACATTAGTCACAGCACACCCTTTCCAGCTCTTCAGCCCCACAACAACGCTGCTCTGGGGTAGGGACTCAGCGGGGAGGGCCAGGGGCTGACAGGCTAAGGAAGCTCCCACATGCATGAGAAGCCACAGAACTCAGCAGGAGGAGCTAGACTTCCCCAGCACAAGAACTTTGTCACCTCAAGGACATCCTCTGTCTGGTCCGAGGTAAGGATGGTGACCTTGACCTTTTGGCCATTGGAAAGCAGCACTTCCAGCACCACCTCCTCTGTGGGTATCTGCTGCGTCTCCTGCAGAGAGAAACAGGATTGCCACAGTGCCCCCCCCACTGCAGACCATCCTCACAGTCCGAGGGCCCCAGCTCGCACTGCCCAGCCCCAGCGGTCGGCACTCACCCCCATGCAGGCTGCCCCAGCAGCCCACCACCTCCAGCAGCTCCACCCTCACCTGCTGGGCTTTGCGCAGGAAGCTGTTGAAGGTCTCACTCCCTCCAAGTGTTGGGTCCTGCCGCACTGGGATGGAAGATGAGCAGGGAGTCAATTGTTATACGGGAAGGGGCAGGGACCCACAGCAATGCCTGTTTGCTCTGCAGCCACGCAGAGTCTGCACTCAGACTAAGCAAGTCTGCCAGGACTGATGTCCAGTGGACAAGGCCAGCTAATGCCAGAGTGAGTATGAAGATGTGCCACGGCAAATAGTGCAGGAAGGAAGGTGCAGGTAGTGCCCCAGTGCCCTGAGTGACCAAGCAGGGGGCAGCCAAACCTGAGCTGCAGCATGGTGCAGACTCAGCTTACCTGCCTGCATGTATTTCTCCAGCTGCTCCCGTCGTTGCTCTACCTCTGCTGGGGTGAGTGTGAAGATCTTCTTTGGGGGAAAGGCTGGGACCACATTAGTGCCATACTCCTTCCTTAACTGGGAAGAGAGCAGAGTGCCATGAGAGTCTTCAGAGTCTGACTTCCCCTGCAGAGCTGATTTCCAGGACCCTGGCAAAGGGAGTTCTCACAAACCCAGCCAGGACATCACAGGAGAGGAGAAAAGGCTGGTACTCAATGCCAAGGAACAGAACAATCCCCTCCCCAGCCCCATGGGCAGCACATGCCTGCCTGCAGCCAGCACAGCACCCGATGCTGTGGCTCTCACACAGTGCCTTCCTGCAGCACCCAACAGCAGCCCACAGGACCCAGCAGCCCACAGGACACAGCACCCTGCCTGCCAAAAGCACAGCAGGCACCTCAGGACAGGCATGGATGACAGCAGCTCCCACCACCACCGAGGATGGCTCCCTACCTGCTCGTGCAGCCCCAGGAGCTGGCTGTAACGCACTCGGCAGTGCAACACCCCATTCACGTGGATGTTGTAGGCCTGTGGGGAGAGACACCAGTCAGACGCCAGCAACCTCCAGATCCACAGGATACCCCAGGATGAAGCCCCTGCAGGGCCACAGCCCAGAAGGCGATGCTCCTGAGGACACCACTGAGGGGCAGAGTGGGCACCCCCAGCCTTCCCCTCCTGGTAGCAGAGCTCAGCCCCCATCCTGGGAAGTGCCAGGACCCACCTTTTCCCCTCACATGCCATTTCCCAGGCTGGACACCACTGCAGGAGCTGGATTTGCCTTGCAGGCACCAGCCCCAGGCTGGAGGCATCAATGCCAGCATCATGCTGCTCACTACCTGGACCCCATCCAGAGCCTGCCCCAGAGCACACAGCTCAGCAGTGCTTCCCGTGTGGAGCCAGGACCCTCTCCAGCTCATTGGGGCAGCACCCCAATGGATGTGGACACATGCAACAAGCAGCTTCAGGTAGGCACAGCCATGGCTCCATGCACAGCCAGGACCAGAAGGAGCTGTGTCAGCATCCAAGGGCTATCAAGCGAGGACAGATCAAACATCCAGGACTTGCACAGAAGAGTACAATACAGCTCTGAAAGGTTTCTGTGTGCTGCTCTTCTGAAGACAAGTCAGCATTGGTGCAGCCATGCAGCCCTGGGGATATGGTCAAAACCACTCAGGAAGTTGAAGCACATCCAAGAGATGTGCCAACAGACACCAAGAAGGGGTAATCCTGCAGCTGCCGGGCCACAGGGAGAGTACAGAGCCACGCTGCAGCCCCATGGGCATGGCTGTCCCCCAAGTCAGCAGGCAATAACACCCCTCCACGCTCCCGGCAGCAAGGAAGGGCAGCAGCTCCCCGTCCTGCAGGCCCCAAACACATTTGGAGAAGCGAGCAGCATAACACAGTGGCCAGCACAGCAACCCAGGCTGCACTCAGACCAGTGGAGGGGAGCCTGATGTCCAGCTGCAGAGAGCTGCATGGCCAAGACATCCCCACTGCCAAAGGCTGCAGGTTTGGGCTCGCTCCAGCACCTCCCAGGGTGCATGGCCACAGCCATTCCACACCACAGGGCAAGGGATTCTTTCTTTGTGTGCTGCCTGCCCGCCCTGGGGCCACCAGAACACATCCCAGCACTTCGGATTGCTTGAAAGTATGAGAGCTGCCGCAGAGAGCTCGGCAGAACATGTCCCTCAGCCAAGGGGAGAGGACGGAAACCCTCTGACACTGCTGACAGAGCTGCACAGGGCCCAATGACTCCATGCCCGAGGTCCCAGGCACCCTGCCACAGGCAGCATCCTCCAAGGAGACAGTGCTTTTCCCCTCTGTGCCAGAGCAGGTCCTGCCATCCCCAGAACGGTGTTTGGGAAAGCAGGACTGCACCACAGGGGATGGAGATGTGCCTCCAGCCAGCAACTGCAGCTCAGGCATGTACCTCCTATGGCCGTTTCACTCACTGGAAGCCCCAAGCATCCTCCTGCCCCTGACAACTGGGGCTGCCTGGGGTCAGCAAAGGCACCCGCCCAGGCCATGCTGGCCCTGCACACACTGGAGCTCACACTGGCTTCTCACACCACCTCTGTGGGTTCACCAGCTCCTGCCCGGACTCAGGGCTGCAAAGGAGCTCTGCTCTGACACTGGGAACACCACCTGAGGGCAAAGTGCAGAGTGCTCCTGCGGCCCTTGTACAACCACAGCTGCCTGTGGATCACAAGGAAGATTCACAGCCCTTCCTGCAGCTCACAACCACCCTGTGTGTCCCGGACACACCACCTCGTGCTGCCGAGAGCACCGGGGAGATCTCCCAGCGAGGAATCTCGGCAAACTGAAGCAGAGGGCCTGGCCCCGGCCCCTGCGGCCGCACCATCACGCAGTGCAGGGGGCTCAGCCCGCCGCAGTGTTCCTCCGGTGACCGGGGGACGGGCTCCGGAGGAGCTGCCAAGACGGAGGGCGTTCACGGCGCGCCGAGCAAAACAGGAAGCCGGGACGGACGCACGGGCTGGCGGGCCAGGATGAACCGGGCCCCGGGACGGGATGCGGCCGCCGCCCGCTGTCCTCCCCCCCGCCCCGCAGCGCACCGGGCTCGGCCCCGTCTCTGCCGGCCCTGGGGCGCCGGGGCGG
>JAOEHY010031347.1:0-23915 GCA_025447955.1 Psilopsiagon aurifrons | reverse complement strand
CTGTAAGGGTGGTGAGGCACTGGAATGGGTTGCCCAGGGAAGTTGTGAATGCTCCATTGCTGGCAGAGTTCAAGGCCCGGTTGGACAGAGCCCTGGGTGACATTAGTGTGAGGTGTCCCTGCCCATGGCAGGGGAGTAGAGCTAGATGATGTTAAGGTCCTTTCCAACCCTAACTGTTCTATGATGCTATGATTCTATGAAAAAGTTTTTACCTTTCCACTTCTTTTCACAGAGTCTGATTTCCCATTGTGCATCATTTATCTACTAGATGCACAAAGAGACAAAATTTTAGTCTGTTAATATAATGCCTTATCCAGAAGCTGTGTTGCCCATGACAGGACAGAGGTTGCTGCATGAAGGTGAAGAAGGGAGGCGAGGTAGCATGTTGACAAGATCAGGCAGAGCTTTCTATCCTTACACGAGTACCAACAGCATGATTTGTGATGAAGGACAGATCAACTTGCTCCATGCTCTCCAGCTACAATAGATATTTAGTAAATTAACAAAAAGTTATCCACATCAGTTACACAACAGCCATCCCCAGGCTACCTGATTAGGCTCAAGCCCATGTGAAGTAGTATTAAAGGACTGTTAGCTGAGTGAGACCATAGTTGGATCTGCCTCTTCAAAAGATGCCTTCATCATCTACCCCACAGAAGATACCTACATCTTCATTCAGGTATGCACACTTTTCTGGAACAACAAACCTTTACAACTCTGTGGATCTCTGCCACTGCTACATCCCAAAGAAGAGCAGTTCTTCACGTAGGCAGAGTCTCCCCAGAAGATGCTCCACAGCCTCGTCCCAAAACTCAGCAAGTGAAAGCTACCTGGATCACAGTATATGAAACTGCAGTATTTTATTTTGTTTCCCCAGCAACGAAGTGTGCGCTCGCAGCCCAGAAAGCCAACTGTATCCTGGGCTGCATCAAAAGCATGACCAGCAGGTGGAAGGAGGTGATCCTGCCCCTCTACTCTGCTCTCCTGAGACCTCACTTGGAGCACTGCGTGCAGTTCTGGTGTCCTCAACATAAAAAGGACATGGAACTGTTGGAACAAGTCCAGAGGAAGACCATGAGGATGATCATGGGACTGGAGCACCTCCCATATGAAAGACCATGAGGATGACATTGGGACTGGAGCACCTCCCATACGAAGACAGGATGAGAAAGTTGGGGCTGTTCAGCCTGAGGAAGAGAAGGCTGTGTGGAGAACTCATAGCAGCCTTCCAATATCTGAAGGGGGGCTATAGGGAAGCTGGGGAGGGACTCTTCATTAGGGACTGTAGTGATAGGACAAGGGGTAACGGGTTCAAACTTAAAAAGGGGAAGTTTAGATTGGATATGAGGAAGAAATTCTTTACTATAAGGGTGGTGAGGCACTGGAATGGGTTGCCCAGGGAAGGTGTAAATGCTCCATGCCTGGTAGTGTTCAAGGCCAGGTTGGACATAGCCTTGGGTGGTATGGTTTAGTGGGAGGCGTCCCTACCCATGGCAGGGGGGTTGGAGCTAGACGATCTTAACGTCCTTTCTAACCCTAACTATTCTATGATTTTATTCTATGATTCTATGAAAGTTTCCTGTGGTTCTGCAGCAGCTCATGCTGAAAGCCCATGCTTGAGAGAGGACCAAATGGTCAAATCACCTCCACAGAGGCTACAGGTTAGGACCAGAGGACATTCCTAATTGAATGAGCACATAAACTTACTACAACATAAAATCAGTTACTTAGGACTGATAGAGGAGGAGGGCAAATCTGATACATCAACCCGATCAAACAGTACATGGCGTTTACATGAACCCCCCTTGATTTGATATCATATTACATTTCCTGACGCTGTACCAAGAGGTCTTTCCTTGTACATGAAACATAGAATTGAACACTGAAGTTTAGTTGTCTCTTTTACCTTGAAAATCTCAGGACTGCTTAACAGTCAAGATGCAGTACACAGCAGTTCTTGTTTCCCACATAAAAGCAGACGTCTAATACCAAAGTTTCTCTGGGAATCCCAAAATTAAAAGATTCAAAGCCTTTTCAGCCCTCACACCAAGCTATCAATCTGTGCTAAGAACAGTTTATTCCTCAACTCTGCCTTTGACGTAGGCACGATACAACAGGGAAACTATTTTAGAAGGTCTGCAGCTGAATCAGCTTCCAAAGTACTACTCCAGACTGAAATATTAAAGGGCAGTGTGCAGGCAAAACAGCATTGGAAGCCAGCAGCCAGCAATGTGCATCACGGATTGATTTCTCTCAATTAGCATAGCAATTTTCTGCATGTTTTCCAAAAAGCGCACATCAGTTTTGCCAAAAATAGGATCAAATCCACCATGCAAATCATTGTCACAGCTCGAAATGCTAATCATTTTTTTTAAGGACACATCAGCCCATGTGCAGACAGGTTAAATTTAAGGCACAGCGTGACCAAGAAGCTAAATACACTCCTTTGAAAATACTGAATGAAGAGGTTAGCCTGTCTTTGACTCACCAGTCACAAGTGTGACAGCAATGGAGGAAGCAGGTAGCTTTTGGTTTAGAGGTCGTAACTACATGTACCTGCCCCAGTCAGTGCTTTCAAATCTAACGTGCACTTGCTCTTCCCCTCTCCTTTCATGCTTTACTGATCCTTTTTGCTAATCAATCAGAAGAACTAACACTTATATTTTCCTCCCTCCTCTTGAGAATGTGGATGAATGATTAAAGCTGCCAGGGTAACCTCTTTGGCATGCATGTCAGTAACTCCCCACCTAATAGCCTTTCCTCTGCCTCAGTGCCCTGGCCCACTGGTGATTACTGCAATTCCTTGAAGTGGTCAAATTGCAGGGCAGCCCCCATGGAAACCTATTTGGAGCTGTTCAAGCTCATACCAAAGAATGATGTTTTTAATACAGATTGTTCTTTTTAAAGCCCTACAAAAGCAGCTGTAATCAATCGTAGTGGGAGCACTGCAAACCTCCACCAGTTTCAAAAGCCCCATATTGATTCCTTTCCAGCCCATGGATTTCAACCAAATAACCCCATGCGAGGAACCCAGAATCAACTAACATGAAATCATTTAAATTAAGATATTTTTGCCATTAGCAGCAAGAATTGGCATAAACTCAATCAATTACATTCCTTTTCCATAAGCAGGGAAATTACAAATAAAACAACTATATTATTAAAGTTACATAATGAACCAAGTAAATATTACTAACGAAGGTTATGTAGGGCAACTGATGTTTATCAAAGATGAGTAGGAATCAGCTTCACAGTTTAAGGAGTGAGATTTCCAATTTTTGAATGCATAATATGTTACTCAGTAGGGATTCATTCATCAAGATCTACAAAACTCCCAATGAACACTTCTGTTTGTCACAGCAGGCTTTCGGTGGCATCCCACCAAAGCTTCCCACAGGTGGAAAACCAACCACTGGTGGATGTAAAATCTGTTTGATCTTTCTAAAATTGTGTGCCATCATAGCAGTTAGCTGAAGTAACTTCCCTCCCTCCCACAAACACATGCAACCTATTTCAGAAGATGGTCATAAACTGCTCTAAATGAGGAAGAATCCTAGATCCCCTAGAACCAAGATGAATGTTGGTGGTAACACATTCATATCCCAGATTTGCTAGATTCTTATTTAAGGAAAGTAGAGCTCAAATAAGATTTAGGCATGCTTAAATGAAACACAACTTTGTACCAGGACTGTAGTTTCATTACGACAGAATATGCACATTGTGCACTCAACGTGAGAGCAAAGAATCACCCTTTGAGCAAATATCCTAAAAAAACCCAAGAAATAAACAAAAAACCCTAAATCATCATTTTTATACTACTTTGGGTGCTGAGAGAGAGTATTTTCTGCTCAAAACTGGTACAATCTAATGATGCAAAATGCAAACTGAACTGCAGGTCAGTGTGAACTTTGCATTAGCCAGCAGAACATGCTACACGTGCCAACTTCTTTCTTCAGTCCATGAAAACGATCACAACTTCATTTATTCAGGTAACTACTTTGGATAGTGCCTGAAAGCACAGAAATAAGGGATCAGTTTGTCCTCTGTCAGGAAAAGCACTGGTAAATCCAAAACTTGGTTAAATTGGGCCAGAGGCCATAATCTCCATGGCCAAAAGGATAAACGGTATAATTCTTTCCACTGGTATAGTCTTCTCAGACAGAGATAGCAAACACAGAAAGCATTAAGAGACCAGGTACATCCTTCTGAGATAACTCTTCATATTCCAGATCCCCAAATGGTAAGACAACAAAGATGACTTTATTGCCATTTGCAGGTGCCAACTCATACTCACCTCACTGCTCTACAAGATTAAGTTGTTGGATTCTGCACTCTGATCCCATCTTACTTAACTGATTTTTTTCTACAAAAGCTTGGTGTTCATATCCTCTTTGATGCATAAAAAGATAAGAAATTAGTTTACTTCAGATGGGATAAAACATCACTCAAATAACTTCTACTGTAACAGAAGTTGAGTGAAATCAGAGATACAGCAGCTTGTACAGGCTGCATGGCTTCAGAAGCAGTCTTCTGTCTGGTATGCTGCCCTTCAGGCATGACTCCCCTCCTTCACCAGGGAAAATGAACTGGCGCATCACCAACAGAAGCCTGCGTGACTCCTCAGCCAAAGATGACAGACAGGTTGGGCTGGGGTAGCCCAGCCAAGATCCTAGCCAGGTGGGGCCGAGGCAAGAAGGAAGGATTTTCCCTCCTTCCCTCTCTCTGCTTTTGATTCTCCTGGTGGCCCCCTGGGGCTTGCAGTGCAGCATTGGACTGGGCAAGGGAAGCAAGGGGGATAATTTCTTCTGAAGACAAATACAGACCAGGGTTACATTTGGAACCTAAATGGACATACTGAGCAGAACCACTAAAAGAGAATTGGGCTATATTGTTAGGAACTTTTCCCTGGATGGTTTTGCAGGTGGTTGACCCCATATCAACAGCACAGCAAGAGAAAACAAGACAGAGCCTCAGTGAGGCAGTCTGCTGTGAGCCTCCATACCTGCCGTAAGACCCTTCTGCACACCATAACAATTAACATGCATTCATATTCATTAGAACCACCTGCCTAATCTTAAAAAAACCCACAAACATACACAGAAAACATCAAGCTGAAACTGTGTAGTATAAAGTACACTAGAATAATAGTCCTTGGACAGTGGAAAGACTGACATCAGATTTCCTGCAGAGGTTCACTTTCCCACTGCAATCCCAGCTCCTGACCCTTTCCCCTGTGCTACTCCTTCCCTATAAACTGTGTATGTGGATGTGGCAGAACATGGATCAAACAACTCTGAAGATGAACGCATAGCAATCCCTCAAAATAAAAGTTTCAACCTTAATTACGTAAGGGACCACCTTTGAATGGCATGTTACAATTCTTTGGTTTAAGGCATGGTCAAGAAAGCTGCTCCTTTAACTGAAGGATTAGTGAACTGCTAACGTTGCCTCCCAATTATCATGAGTGGCTACCATTAATGAAAACTGGCTGAAATAAGCTTCATATTGATTACCTTCAGCTGATGTTTTAAAAAACAATGCTACATAAAACTAGAACCAAAACAATTACATTCATAACTAAGTTAGGGATGAATTACACTGTATTTCATAAATTCTCTTCCCTTGATTTAAAGGAAAGCAAGCCAGGTAAGCTGCTTGACAGCGTTTCTAACAATGATAGATCTTACTGAAGCATAAAATACAACAAAGACTCTAAATAGTATTAAATATCTGTTAATAAAGAACAACACTTCCTTTCTAATGTTCATAATTTAGAGTTCTGCTGAAGGGAACAAAGATTTCAGTATTTCTACAACCAAACTCTGAATCTTCATGAAACTGTCCCAGCACCATCAATACAAGGTTACCAGCACTCTGCAATCTACAGCCTTACCAATGGTCTAAAGCTTTTAAAAATCCATATGCCTACAAAACCTCCTGGAGCTGCTACACATTAAGAATTTCACAGTATTATTGACCTGGGCAGCCTCTTTATCCTCAGTAAGTTATTTTAAGCAACTTTCTGCCAGCAAGCAAGTCTCTTTGTTAGGCTTTGTCAGTATTATTGCTAAAGCACTGCTTACCATACAGCACAAAGCTGGGAGGTACTAAGCAGAAACTGAAAAGGGGGTTTGTCAAGCTCCCTTTTTATTTCCTTATTTTCTCCACTTCTCTGATATGCTTCTAATATTCTACAGACCACTGCCCTGCTGCCTGGAATCTGGCCGTGCACCTAAGCCACCTCCTGAGAGGGGGAAATGTGAATGTACAGCAGACAAAATAGCCCAAATCCACATACTTTTGAAACCATGCTATTTCATTTGCACACTTTCTTTTGCCTTGTTGTCACTTTTATAGTATGCATATCATAGAGAGATATATACACATATCTGTGTGCTATCTTTATGTATATCATAGAGAAACAGAAGCTAGCAAGTGTATTTACCCACTGAAGAAGAAAACATATCACCTGTCTTGGGAGGTAAGGCAGGAGAGAAAGAAAGGCAAATTTCTCACACTTCAAACTCAAACCCCAAACACTCTGCTTTGTTCTTATACCCCTTATCAGATAAAAGCCCCCAACTTAAGGACCATATTTCTGTGGTATGGTAGGAAAAGCAAACGTCAATCTGACACATATCAGCAAATATCAAAAGCAATCTTATGGTCTTCTGCAGGCTTATGCCTGGAGGTATCAACTGAGAAGGCCAGTGCTAGCACAGCAGTCTTCCTTGGGCTGTAACTTAAGAATAGCCACAGTTGAGCAGCCACATCCATGTTGCTTCTACTCTCCTACTTACCAAAACTATGTATACAATGATCCTGTTTGGGGAAGCAATTCTTGCTAATAAAGTTTCATTATCTTGAAAGCTTGTGTGGCCAGTGAATTACTAAGACCTAGTCTGTTTTAATCCAAGGCCACACTATAAAATGTAATCAACTGACAGCCCGCAGAGACACAGGGAGATTTCGATTTGATACCAACTTCTGTATCACACTTGACAAACAGGCTCTCACTTGAGAGCCAAGACATAGAGAGGAAGCTGCCCAGGAAGAAGAGTAAAACAAAGAGATTTAAACTGATACAAATTGAGTTCACAAAATGTCTGCTACTGATATTTTATTTCTGTATGTTTGATCAACTTCCCTATTTCCTTGTTAAACCCATACCTTCTGGAGTGAATAGATGTTTTTTAAGTTCAGTAAAGTTAGCAGGTACCACAAAAACACCTTTTAAACAATGTATTATAGAAGCAACTAATTCAGTTCTGGCGTCTTTAGGCTACTTAATGCGGTTAAGTGTTGGCAAAATTGTGGACACAATGTATAGGTAACCTGTCAACCCTAAGTTATTCTCAGATAAAGCGTGAATATGTGTTAATTATCTCCACCTTATTTCTGACAGTTCTGCTTCAAAAATACAGCACATAATCTGCCCCATATATAGCCATCAATCAAATGGAAAAATTCTCTTCAGGTTTCATTGCAGATATGTCCAAAGCAATTGCACTTTACAAGGCTATCTCCAGATTAATAACAAACGTTTAATTCAAACTACAGGTTTTTCTCTGCAAGCAATAGAAAAGGTTGCTACACAGATGGCATTAGAAAGCTTCTTAGCTCCCATTTCTGTTTGCTCCAGTAAAAGGGTCACTCAGCACTCAGAACAAGCAAAAAGGAGTTTCGTCAGCCTCTTACCGATATTGGCTTCTTAATAAACCTGACCTCACCTCCTGAAAAAAATCATCTGAGGACAAAAAGGGGAGGTGAAAAGACTCTGCTTAAGGAGACCATAGGGTAAGACATTCAAATTGTCACAGCAAGAAAAGACAGAATTGCTTTGGCATGTTACTAGTACATTTGCATATGCATATCTAAGAAAATAGAGCAATCAAGGACTGTGTTTCAAGTGACAGCAATGCAATGGGAAGCAACATTTTAACATATGCACCTATACAGATAGATAGAAGAATGTGCCTGTAATGCAGGATTAGTAGAAAGTGCAGAGGAATTTTCTCCTATACAATAGTGTTGTACTTAGGTTCTTCTCAAATTAGACATTTTGATCAAGAATAAATCTCTCCTCACAAGGCAAAGCATGAAGTGTACAAATCAGGTTTTCGGATTTACATAAGCGGGTACATGATTTACATATACATGAGCAAATTAGGTCAAGAACTTGTCAACAAATACAATTCTGCAAATAATACAAATGGATGCAGCTTTTTATGGTATTCTGAGGAAAACAGCTCTAAGGAGGCAATTGCAGCATGTTACACCATGGCAAGCAGCATTGGTTTGCTCACTTTCACCACACAGGGGAGATCAGAAAGACATGTTCAAATGCCACTTTCAATAACTGAAAGAAGGCAGACCATGACCAGGAGGTATTCGAGAACTGAAAAGGTGAAGATCTTTTCTCTTGAAAACTCAATTCATGTCAGTAGCTGACGCGTGTTCTTAAAAGTCACTCAGAAGTTCATTTTACTTCACAACACAATAAACAAAGACCATTAGGCAGAAGAATGCAACAACTACAGGCATTTTGATAAAGCATTGGTTCAGTTCATTTCTTTACAAAAATGAGTCCATACTGGACACATCCCACGAAAACCAAAGATACTCCTCTGGTGAAATAGATAGCTGCACTTCACCTACAGAAAAACTGGCTTATCAAGATGAACCGGCACCTCAAGAGTTTGCTGTGCTGGAACTGCTCATTTAACAGCCTGAGAGAGCACGGCCCCGTATGAAGACCAGGGGCCCTGGCTCAGTTGTTGGCAGGGGCTGTCTTTCATCCATTAATTACATGCGCACACACATAGGCCCACGTTGCAGCTCCCCCAGGGAAGCCTCTGATGGGCTGAGAGAGCAGATTACTACTTTATGGCACAGATACAGCACTGTATGCAAATGAAAGGCTTAACAAGCCTCCATTTCATTCTTTTAAAATCAGTTTGAAGAGGGGAAGAATGAATAGTTCTGAAGGACACCGAAAGAAGTGACATAAACTCCTCAAAACACAGCACAGAGCTGTGGGATAACACCTCAGTTTTCAATTACCAGGGTGAGGGCAGAGTCAGGAGGCTCTGCCAACAGCCCCTCCCACCATGAAGCCTGCCAGAAAGCCAGGACTCCTCTTTACTGTCTGCTCAAACACTATGTCCTTCATGAGCCTGTTTACAACTTTAAAAAGAAAGACCAGACTATGCTCTGCAAGTTTAATATTACTGAAATCTGCTTTGGCAGTCACTCCATCTTCAACAGCAGGACATGGAGCAGGAGGGAGAGGGAAGGGTCTGTCCCATGCCCCACCAGGAGCCACAGAACCCAAGGAACACTGTCGCTCCTTACAGGCACCAGCTCAGCAGCCACGGGGCTTGGGCAGGCAGCAGACGGTGCCAGGAGCCAAAGGCAACCCTCCTGGTAGACCCCAGCCTGCCTTCACAGGCAACATGGTGTTTCCTTCATTCTTCACTGGCGGGGCTGGTTTGAAGTGGCGCACCATTTGCATGCAGAGTGGAAAACCTTGGTTTGTCATTAGAAAGCTGAGGAGAACTTTCCCGTGAGCTGTCCCTGGGCACATGCCTGCTGGACATTAACTTGTCCCAGCTTGCTTTGTGCCACCTCTGCTGCAAGTCCAGCCAGCACTGACCCCAATGTGGCCTGGTTTTTATAACCCTCATTCTGTGAGTGTGGAGGGGAGTTGTGCTCTTCCCCTCTCTCCACTCCGTACAGACACAATTCAGAGGGGACGCAAAATGGAAAGCTTGGGTTTGCAACGGCCAGCTGCAGTCCCCTAGTGCTTGCTGAAGCAAAGTATAGAAGTGGCACTTCTGATGTGACCACAACGCCTAAATACATATAGGAGTTTTTTTGAAAACCAACGCATGAGATTCAAATAAAGGGCTAGTTTAGGATACTTCACACCACTGCTCCCCTTTATACTATCTTAGGAGATCAACTTAATATCCTATTATTGATTTATAATCAGGATATATAATATCCTATATATCCCAGGATATATCATATCCTATTAACAAGTTTTAATTAGCCACATGATCTGAAAGTTAAAGCTCATATTCACCAAAGGAGATGCTGAAAGAAACAAGCTTCTCTCTCACTTCCAAGCCTATTCCACTGGATCACACAGCTGAAGTTTTCCATTTTGCTGGAGAAGGCTGTCATTCGTGACACTATGCAGCACTGAAGGAGCCAAACAGATTAAATGGACATCTGCCTTTCCAGGCTGCTATAAAAGTGGTTTAATACCAAGCAGTGTTTAAACAGTAAAACTGTCTGCAATTGCTGCTCTATAATCTGTGAGTAATCAATCAATCTCCACGCTGGGCTTCCATCACTGTTTCTCTGCAAGCAGCTGTAAAAATTTCCAGGGCACACACTCCTTGTTTATACTCCAACGCTAAAGAGAAATTAAACAGATTCCGTCTGCATTCATGGTGATCCTGGCGCATGTCAAGTCTCAGGCTTGTATTTTCAAAGCAAAGCACAGAAGATACTATGAAGCCTGCAGTTATGGCAGCTATTTGCCATGTTACTTCCCCTCTTAATGCATTATTTAATAAATACCCTGAAGGCTTGCAAAAGCAAAGTATCCCACCCGACCTGTCAGCTTCCCACTTTTTGAAACCTTAGCACAACGGAAGGAGCTCAGGATGCAGCTGTAGTCCGGCGCCACCCATGGAGCTTGGCTGCTTCAGCTTGCAGATATCCTGAGCAACAGCACCAAGCTTGACATCTTTTTCAGACTTGTTGCTTGATGTTATAATGACTATGGGATTACAACTATGGTGCTGGGGATTCAAAGGCTTACTTCTTTTAACAATGTCATCTTTGTTGACATGTTTTGGTTAAGATCTAAGTGTCCCTTGCTCTCAGAGCTACAGAGACCCTGCCAGCAAAAGCTATGCACACCAGCAACTGACATCCCTGTTCAAGAAAACTAAAGGTTTTAGCAGGAGAAGGCCAAGAAAGAGATGTGGGCACTCTGACCGAGGCATGGGATTTAGAGCAATGCCAGAGCTAGACAGGGAGCTCCCAGAGGACTGGTGCACCTTGTGATGGGGTCACATCCAGATTGTTCAGCTTCCCCAGCTGGACATCAACAGGACTTACACAAGAGATGGCTTCAAGAGTGGATTAATGCTGAACCTTTTCATGTTTCTTTACCCTGCTGTTGCATAGGTTGTTGCACAGTTCTCTCTGACATGGTTTATAAAGCACACAACTAACATCCATCACCTGTTTACCCCTTCATCACCTCCACAAAGCCAGAATTTCACGTGGCAGAGCCCCTTATGTTATCTGAAGCGGAGAGACAGGTTGTCCCACAAATGCACAAGTTACATCATTCTATTCAGACATGGCAAAAGTGAAATCAGTTCTCCGTAACAGCGATATCAGTTGCTGATTACGCACCTCTCAGTTGACAACTAGTTCAAAAGCAACTCCTGCCCCATGCATTTATGCACCAGTCAGTTCTGAGTTTCCAGCAAGTGCCCAACATGGTGGCTGCTCAGGACAAGCAGCCCAGCAGAAAGACATTGCTCCTTGCAGGGCCAGTGCTCAGCTCTGCTGCTGGCTGCAGCCATCCAACCTTGACGGTGCCTCCTTCATGGGCTGGAGGTTTCAGCTAGCCTGATGAAAAATGCCACAGTCTAAACCACCACATCAGCCTTGGATGAAACCTAAAGTATTTTTCCAACATTATCTGCACTTACTCCTACTCTCCCTGTCCCTCTGCCTGGCATAGGGAGGAAAGGATCAAAGCGAGTCCCCAGAGAGTCATATGCACATTCCTTTCTCTCAATCTAAGTACAATTAGCATAATCACAACAAACAGACTTCACTTGTAATTTTAAACTCATTGGCCTCATACTGGATTATCCTTTTTAGGGCTTTAATACAGTGGCACACTCAGATGAGACTAAGGAGATGGGGAGACAGAAAGTCACTGTGTATTTCAGGCACTTAACTTTAGTTCAATCCACAGTAGCTAAATTTAGGACCAAAAGGTCCTTCTACAGATGAATGGAGAGAGGTATATTTCTCCAGAGGGCTGTTCACAGTCCTGATTTTATGTCTGAGTTCGGACTCCTCAGTTAACAGCTGAACAGTCCTTCCAACACATGTAAGCAAGGGAGTCAATCTCTGACTGAAATGGCACCTATAATGTCAGGTTCCAGTAGGTCTGAATGAGTTCTGGCATGCAACAGTAGAGAGGCACACTGCAAAGCCAGCAGAAATACATTTTCCAAGGGAACAATTACTGTGACAACAGCACATTTATGAGACTCAGAAAGAAACCTCAGTATCTCAGTGCTGCCATGAGATGCACTGAAATAAACCCCAAGCCCCATGACTTCAGGCTGCAGACCCATACTTTTGCAGCTGACAGTTCCAATAAGAGATCTCTGTTTATTTGTAATGACACAGTATAACCCAACCACATAGGTGACTCGTTCCTGGACTGGGACAGCAGGTACTCATTTCTCTGGATACTTCATAAGGAAGGAAAAAAAAGTAACCTCAGCATAATTCCTAACTGCAGAGTTATTTCAGTAAGAAGCAGCTGTATTTCTTTGGTCATGTATATCAGCAGTTATTTCAGCTCTGAACTATACAAGCACACAGACATCACTGCCATGCAACTAAAAGTGCAGATCTAGATGCATAGAAAATAAATTCTGCTAGCTAATTAACACGGTGCCAAAAAAATTCTTCCAGGTAAACTTTTTACCTCTTCTTATGTTGCTTATAGTCACTTGGTGACTGCTATGAAAGTTACATTGTTCCACACTTGGAGCACTGCAACTCTTCTCCAATTGTTAATTCTACCCTGTACAGTCATTAAATGAATGGTAACATATATCAGACCCTTTCTCAATGCTAACCAGTGTGTACAAGAGAAAGCATAATCCTGAGCTGAGCATAATGCTTTAGAAATAAGACTTTCCACGTGCCACTTTGAGGAATGGAAAACAAAAGAGTAGCTGCATTGCGATACAGTAATCAAAGTCCACAAGATACACAGCTATTCAGACTTGCACTATCTTGGAAGGATGTAACGGTTTATAAAACCTGCAGACTGTGTACTGTACTTTATTTTCTCATGCACGGTAAGAATGAAGTCTAATCTATTAAGGCTTAAAATTAAACATCCCATATTTATTGTGCAATGAGACAGAAACCAGATAAACCAGTTCAAAAAACACAGTTCTTTTCCATGTAAAAGAGCACTGTATACCTATCAATTACAGAATAGCAGAAAACTTGACCTAAGGCCAACCTGTAAATGTGAGATGTGCTTGTGTTAAAAAGTGCTTGAAATTTCTGGTAATTATACACCTACTCTACCTACAGACAATAAGGATCTATTCCCCCAGCATAAGGCAGCACTCCAGTTCCTATTCCTGGGTCACCTCCTTTTCTTTTGAGCCAGGCTATTGATAAATACCCACACAGTATGAAAACCCCTAAGGATACCTGCATATAATGCACTTACAGACAATGGTGTTCTGGTCAGCAAGATGAAATTACCTTACAGTGGCGTAGAAAACCTTCTGAGAGGGACATATTGTCCTAATGTAATAGGAGGCTGTGGGAACAAACAAACTGAGAACAAAACAAGACAATTATACAAAAGCAACTTCCCAGCTAATGTCTAAGATGCAATTACACGATATCGGCATGCTTCCTGGCCCTAAACTGAAGTACCATTGCTGTTTGCCAGCGATAGGGGAAAAGGAAAAGAGAAAAAGCACAAACAGGCATGAAGAATTTAAAACCTGTTCCTGGAGAGCCCCCAGAGGGCCAGGCTTAAAGCAAGGGATTCAGCTCCAAAGGCATCTACTTTTAGGCAGCAATTTGCCCTGAGCTCAGTACCCAGAATCTTATTTTAATCAGTGGAAATCTTGTCACTGCAGCCAGGGGAGCCCTCTTGAGCTTCCTAAACACAAGCACATAGCACTGCTTGGGATCCTTCAGGCACCCCGACTTGTCCCCAGCTCCTGCTCCAGATGGGCATGCGCCTCCTGCAGATCCTGTCACACCTTCCAGGACTGTGCGGACCTCCCAGCGCCAGAAGGTATCTCAAATGGAAAAGAGTTTAAAAGAAAGTTAAGATAATTTCTCTTCTCTGTCTAGGTTGGCAGAGCAGGCGTTGCAGGCAGAAGGAGGAGGCTGTCTCCAAATCTGGACTGGTCTGTGACTTGCAAGACAAAAGATCCTGAATGAAGGCTGTGCAAGTTTTGGAAGCACCTCTGGAATGCTCAGTTTTGTAACCTCAATACACGCTCCCTATCCACAGGTATTGAATATATCACGAGTGAAGCCTGACTTATTACACTTCAGTGAGAGCAACTCCTGCACAGCAGGACAAGCTCTGGAGAATGCTCCAGGGCGTTACCCAACAGATCTTCTAGAGTCCACTTGTACCACCTAGAAACTCCTCAGATGAAGAGGTCTAGGCCAAACCCACAACACTCCCCATGCAACAGACATCAACAGAGACTTCTGTATGCCTTGTGTGCAAGACAGTTATAAAGGGTACAGGAACTACCCTCAAGCATTTTTTTCTCTCAGATTGCCTTTTTAAGCTAAAAAGCCAAGGACAGAAAACAGGTTTCCAAACCTTCAAAGCCAATTTAAATAACCTGTTGCTTATAGAAGTGGAAAGAACATTAGTGTCTTTATAACACAAATCTCTTAGACAATTTTTCTAATAAGTGGAAAACCCAGAATCCCTATCTCTGCCTTCTTCACCACAACTTAGAGTTGCTTAAACTGGTTCCCTTTGCTGCTGTGGGAAAGATCCCGAGAACCAACAACTGATGCTTCAGCAGTGAAAGGACATGTCTAAGCTGTGCAGTACTCTGCTGAGCCCTCCTACAGATTACCAAATTCCCCTCATCCCCTTCCACCTCCAATACATCCATGTTGGCTGTGAGAGCACAGGCTGAACAATCCTCCTCCTTTTGTCATAGTGAAAAGCTAGTGAGAACATGGTGGGAAAGAGGAGGGCATCCTTCTCACCAAATTTGTGTTGTCCTGGCTGTGAAGCAAGACCCGCGTTTTCAACAGCCCCAGGCTCCACAGCTACACAGAAAATCATTTTCAGTCTAATGACTGTAGACACAGGCGTGGGGTTAGAAAATGCTGTATTACTCATATCTAGAGATTAAGAGCTGGAGAAAATAACCTGATTTGGGGCAAGCTTTACTATCATTTCAGTGCACACAGCTACATAGTGATTTGTAGAGATTCACACACAGCTTTTCAGGAGTTGTCAGCCATATGGTCTATTTGCAAAACCAAGGCAAGTCTTCAAAGGACATTAACGAGGACTTGCAGGGTGCAGTCCTGAACTGGATCTTATCTTAGATGGGCAGTTGAAGATAGCAAAGTGAAGCACTATGAGCTGTCTGTGTTAAAACACCTGTAGATCTTCTACTTCCAAGGCTTCTCATTGTATAGATCACCAGCCATACTTATGGAAAGATTGGAAGAAAATCTTGGTGAACATCTCATTCTTTCTTCAAGGCCAGAAAGACAGGCCCAGGCAGGATTTGCAAGGGCTGATGCGTTATTACGGATTATTCCCTCTGGGCTGGATTAAGCCAGAAATTGGCCAGGCAAGGGAGTTGATAGTAGCTCTGCCCTCCTCATCAAGGTGTCGATGAAAGCTCCAAATAAGGCTTCCAAAATAAATGCTACTACAACATTTTTAGGGTGTAGGCACACCCTAAAACCTCATAAACTAACAAGAGGGCTTTTGTTCTCTTGACTGAAGGCCAAGCATTTCAGAGCACTCCCCTGAAAGTAACCAGAAAGGCTACCTATTTCCTTCCTTCCCAGGCTCTCAAAAACACCATCAATGGTATTTTTCTACAACCATAAATCAGACTGCCTACTAACACACTGCGGCATGGTATGTAAACGTAATTCGTACAGGCAGTTGAAAAAAATAATACATTCATGACTGTACTCCATACTGCACTCACTTCTATTAAAAATAGGCATTCATCCTCATTGCAATAATTCTAAAGGATATAAAAGGACAATTTCTGAAAAAATATGAAGCTCTATAAATAAGACACACACAGACACACACAAAAAAAAAAGAAAAAAAATCAGTCACAAAATCCAGCCACCACCAGGGAAAGATAAGTCCCAGATTTTAATTCCTTTATATGATAAAGGTCTGTGAACAAGTTAAACATAGGAGTACTTAACTTAAGTGCAAGTAACACGTGAGCTTTACTGCATATAGAGCTAGAAAGCCTTGACAGCTTCCTACAGAACAGGCGTTCCCATGGGGGCTTTTAATTTATTTTAGATACAAGCACACCCTGTGAGGAACAGAAAACAATACACAAACTCTTCACAACAACTTGGGGATCACAGGATGCCTTGTGAGGAACAGAGAACAATGCACAAACTCTTCACAACAACTTGGGGATCACAGAATGGGCAGGGTGGGGCAGGGATTTTGATTTTTAATCTTTACCTGGTTTAGAAAACTTGCATACACTTCTGAATTTCCTTCTTTTTCACATGAAGCGTAGCTGCTGCACTGCCAACAATCGCAGGTAACTAGGAGCTCCATGCTCTATGTATGTTGTCCTTTTAAGGCAGAAAACATTGAGCAAGTTTGAACTTGCTCAATGAGCTCCATTATCTGAGCCTAAAATTTTTCCTGTGTGAAGCGAGACATCATCTAAATGTTTCTACTGCAGGCAAAATTTGCCTGTGTATTTGAAACAGCAGCATTAAATCAAATGTCTTTTACTTTGGGAAAGAATGAGCATTATTTTCAAAATTGATATAGCATAAGTACTATGCATAAATTTAAGCTTACTCATTTGGAGGCAACTTTGCCCAACAGCAAAATCCTAAGGCTGCTTCTGACAACATTTATACTGACTGACTGATGTCCCCTATTCAGCATCTGTAATGAAACCCACCTTGTGTGGGTTGAACCCACAGCACAGGTAATATTACTGCCATTGGAAGAAGCATCCCTAAATTATGGAAACCTGTCCCTGATCATTACTGGTGAGAGAAGGAAAAGAAAAGCTTAGCTAATTCAGGCTTTAGCATATTCCTCTAAGGCTGTAGGCTGCTGGAACACTGAAGCCAAACCAGAGAGGTCTTTCCCCCCTCAGAAATAATTAAATCACATTAAATAAACTTTAAAAAAATAATAGAGCAGAGGTAGTGTACAAACCTGTCTGCTATATTAGGCACTAATTGAAAAAGATACAAAACCAAACAAGTTTAGGAAAACATTAACCTTAATTATACAGTGAAAATCCATGGCTGTTAAACAATCATCCACATCTGATACTTAATTATTATGTGCCTTAAGTAAAACTGAGTACCTAGCTCAAGGGAATCCCTGATTAAAAATTAAACATAAGTAAACTGAAGCACAATAAGCCTCCAAGATTTAACAGCAATATTATCAAGTACAGCCATGAAAGAGAAGTTGTACAACAGCATCTCAAATGAGATTGCAGTTATAAAGATACACCATTAGAGCACCGAATCTATTATCAGGGAATGAAGCAATTCCTGCCAAGCTGCTTGATAGAAACCAGACACTGATATAACCTAATCTGTACAACTTCCCATTACCAATACCACTTCCTAAAAGGAAGGCATTAAGATTGAAGGGCTCTCACAGCAGCTGTCACAATTCAGTGTATGAGGCAAAGCAAATCTAGCAGAATTACTTTTCTAAAACGTAATATGGTCACCCTGAGATGTCTTTCCAAATCAGAATTATTTAATGCTCCTTTCCAGACATGGACTTGTAGCATACTATAGAATTTCCAAGTAATTTAGTTATTTACTTTTCACAGGACTTGTTATCCAGTCCCCCTCCTTCTACCTTTGCTCTTGGCTAAGCTGAAGGCCAACACTGCTGTCACTTCTGGTTTAGATAAAGAGACCTCAGTGCTCGCTCAGTGCTGTGGCAAGAAATACTCTGACACAGCCCTGATCTGTATTTTTATCTCTCTACAATCTCATTGAAGACTACAGCTTTCTTTTACACAGCCAAAGTATCAAGTTTTAGTAAGGAGGCCATTAACACTGAGCTCTTAGTACTCACCTCTCTTGAAACTCAGATTAACAGGAAAAAATGCTCCCCTCTTATTAGCCTTTTATTATGAAATAGCTATTCATAGATTCCTGAAATACCTGCAATTCTTTTCATTCACTATGAAGAAACTCTTATAAAGCTTAATGAATTGCAGAAACATTATACACTAACAAAGGCAAGATGCTTCAAGAAATAGGAGGAATGCTCGCTCAGTATCACACAACACTGAAGAAAATGAAATAGGAAGATAATAACACAAAAAAAAGTCTATTTCATAAAAACTTCCCACAGAATATATGTAAAGTATATAAAAACAGGAAAAAATAAGTACATAATGCATACACTTTCTAAAATTGAGCATCTGAAGGTGAGTTATGGGAAGAGAGTGAAAAATATCTGTGGTAAAAGACCACTGTTTCCATATAAACATGTCATAAACTATAAATCATACTTCCCTTGTCAAGTTCTTTCAAAAGCCAGTGGAGCAGGGTGAGATGACATGCTAGCACAAATCCCACACTGCAGATGGTACTGTGCTTGCAAGCCTCCTTTTTTGAGGTGTACTCCTTTGGTGTATCTGAGTGAAGAGGGGTCCAGAGATGAAGCCTCACTTGGAAAATGGGAGAGGGAGAAATTTCCCTGCATATTTTACTATTATCAATATTACACAAGCAGATGTCACACACCTTGAGGAACAAACACAGGTCATAGCAACTGCTGGCACCAGTCAAGTCACCAATTCACCAATACAATTTGGAAACCTGATTCTCCAAGAATCATGCACGAAGTACAGCTGCTGGAATTGCAATCAAAACAGAGGTACCAAAAAGAAAAGCAACTCTGCCATGTAGCCTACACCCTCCGACTTTCCAAGCCAGTGCCCTCCAGTTGCTGCTGGTAAGCAGCCTCCGGATGAGAGAAGCTCTCCATCACCACAAACAGACCTGCCCAAAGAAGAAGCAGGTACCACAGCAAGGACCATGCACACCTAGGCATGGGTTTGCCATGTCATGTGTGAGTGTCAAGGTGCAGATCACTGCCTGTTGACTATTCTTCAAATAGGAGGAAGGTCTCACTAACAGAGAGCAGAGGAGGTCTCATCACCTGAACTCTGAGGCTGAGGTGGTATGAGAACAATGGAGAGAGAAAGGAAAGGATATACTAGGGTAGGTGTAACAAAGGTGTAATTTCCCAGTATACGTTCTCTTTAACAGAGTATCTCAAATTTTACAGAGGCAAGATCCACCTAGTAGTGATGAGTGACATAATGGTTGAGCAACTACAGAAACAAAACATGATGAATAAAACTGTGATTGCAGAAAGGCGGCTTTTCATCGCTAATACACCCCAAGTGGATAAATTATGATGAAAGTCCTATTACATGGAAATTCAGCCACCTGGGAATTCAAACAGTGAGCAGCCAGATCTATTTTTAATTGCATTCATCTGCCAGGCCTAATAGCAGAGCTGTGCCAAATCCTCCAGAACAGAGCAGAACTGACTATGGGCTTCAAAGGTATGACCATACTGCACTCCCCACACAGTAGGTGCCTACAAATCCTGCCAGTTCTGTAGTCCAGGGGCAGAGCAACCACCTTTGGAGGAACTCAGGAGTGAGCACAGTTTTAAGCAAAGTACTTCACCCAATAAACTAGACCTCATCTGTACCTGATCTGTATGGGACTGGACACCAAAGCTTCTCTGGGAGGAAATAAAAAACAGAATCAGTAACACAAATTACTTCCAGGGATGTTGAGTATATGAGAGAAGAATTAAGGCCTTAGCCCATATGCCTCAGGAGGCATCAACTTTGGAGGACCCAACTCTGCAACATCGCTGAGATCTGTGTGCATAATCAGTACACACACTGCTAGACCAGTACCTATACCTAGTATCAGTTGGCCAGCTCATCACTAAACCAAAGCCTATAGCTCCAGATTCCAAGGAGCTACTGTGCGATTCCAACCCTTGCAAACATCCACTGCTTGTGGCATGCAGAGTACCCTCAAGCAAGAGCAAGGCGGTGGCCATCCAACAGCTTTGTCTTTGGCCAGGCTTGGGTCGCAGCTTCAGAGAGGCAAGATGCCATGGATTTATCCATGCACAGTTTAGTAGTTTGAGTTTGGGGCGGTGGTCAGCAGGCAACTGCCGATTATCAAGTAAGAGAAACAAGACTGCTTCACAAATAAGTCTGCAAGGAGAACTTGGGATGGAAAGTATTACTTAACTTAGGGCACATGTGTTGTGCTTCAGTCACACTTAGCAACTACAGGTAACAGAATTACACAGGCAATGACAACCATTAGTTTCCTTCACGTGAGGCACAGAAGAAACATCCTTTCTTCCAGTCAGCATGGTGGAAACTTGTCAAGTCTCACAGACTTCTGTCATTTCAATTTCCTCTCTGAAAGGCTGACAAAAACAAGCGAGACACTTGTACAGGACTCTCTTCTGGAGTTATTCATCTTTTCCAACAAGACGATTCCATGCTTGTCTGCAGTGATCTGCATCCCTCCTCTCAGCTGTATTCCCAACTGTAATTGCCAAACACAGTATGTAAACTGCCTTTGGTGTATATTTGATTCAATTTTTATTTTTTAAAAGAAGCAACAGTTCCTAGGACAAACTTGCAAGGCAGCCAGCTGCCTCCTCTCTGCATTCATCAGCTGCTCCTGCTCAGCATGTTCCTCCCAAAGCAAAACTTGATGGGTTTCGCTTCCCTCACAATCTTTTCACTGACATACAGTACTGAATAAAGCAACCTGAGCAGCATTAGTCTAAGTGTTCATGCCATTCAGGGCTTATACTGAATTTTGTACCATTCTCTTCTCCCAGAGCACTAAAACTGACTACGTTATTTTGTACATTCATAAATAAACAGACATCTCCAGCAGAAAAGAGCATGGTCTGGCCTGTCTTGGATCAATCCAAACCCATGAAACCACATCATGGAACATTTCTGTGGAGCCGTCAAAACCACCAAGGAACACATGGACAATTCTGGCCCAGTGCCCTGCTACCATTTTGAATTAGGGTTTGCTCATGACCTGCAATGCTGAGCTTGAGCCTCTAGCAAATGCTCCCATGCATGCCTCACTTTATGCACAAGGGGTACCATCAGGGACCCCGTTTTAGCTTGCTCAGTGCACTTAACTGGGAGCACACACTTAAGTCATGGATTGCATCTCATTTGCTGCTTCTTTCATTTAATTCATGTTTTAAAGGACTGCTCTGAAAATACAAGTTTTCTTTGGTTTTTTTTTGTTCAGTTTACTTATTTACTGCTCTAAAATACTTCCGGACGCCATTCAAGTATGTGCTTGTACTTTAAACCCCTACAATATTTCCATATGGCACCATTAACAATTGAGAGGTCCTAGAAAATGAGGTAGATGCAATAGTAACAAAGAACAATGTGTGGGATCCATCTAACCTGAACTTCATCACCAGCCTCCCCAGATAGCATCTACTGCGCATATCTAACACATGGGACACAGCTGGAGCCCAGCTTATACCTGTCGCAACACAAATCCTATCACAGTTGCACAGTTGACAATAACCAAAAGCTGAAGGGAGGTGATGGATCAACCACTATTTACTGTTACACAACCAGACACTTTCTTCAGCATCATCTAGTCATGAGTGACATAATGACCAGGGATGTTCTAAGTCCCAGCAAAATAAATACCATTCTCCAACAAAGCACATGCAATAACAGATGTAGACTCCTGCAACAAGGAATTGCCGCCAGCTCAACCTCTCTCCCTTGATGACTGAAATCCTCAAGTGTCCTGATTTAGCTTGGCTTCAGCTACTGAGGCCGCACAGCCAAGCCATGGCCCCTAGGAAGAGGGGTGAAGAGAGTTGTGAGCAAGAACAGAACTACTCTTTTTTTTTTTTAAGAATCATTTTGGTGAAACCTATTTTAAAAAAAAACTTCTTTGAAAGGCATCATAATGAATGAAAAGTTTTGTGTGGTTGTCACTCTGCATCTGTACAGGACAGAATTCAAAGCATTTCCTCTCCTTTCCGAGAGGCCACCTAAACATTTACCTTTCTCTGACATGCCATATTTATTTTCATTGCTCAATGCTTATTCCTCTAAAAATGAAAGTAGTAAAAAAACAACATCACCTTTCTGCATTCCCTTTTCTCCCTGAGATTATTCCATCCTTCAGCATCTCTAAAGCTACAGTTTGTTGGGGGTTTTTTTGAGTAAGATCTCTAAAATACTACAACATAAACTTCACTCATGTCAATGGCATTTGCTCAGGTACAACCAAGAGTAAAAGCTACTTGCTTTTCCCAATTTCTTAATGGAAATTAAGAAATGCTGTAGAAAACTTTGCTCAGAAGCAGTCAAGGAAGAGGATGCTATTAACATGAGCTACTTTATGCTGTGCCTCTCAAACATTCCACAGTGAACACCATCTTGAACCAAACTCCCTGGTTTTGGTGGCAGTAACTAGTAACACTGAGATGATGGAGGGAATGAAACAAATACTGGTTTGTGGGAAAGAGGGAAGGAAAAAAAAGACATCACATGGCAGTTATACAGTTTACAAAACTGCTTTTTCCTATACAAATTCAGAACATAATCATGTCCTGTAAAGCTTGAAAAAAAAGTGTTTTCATCCAAAGGCTATCAGGAGGTTGAGGTCTGTTCATTTCTACAACTTTTTCCTTTGCATTCAACCACTGACCTTTGTTTAAGTTTTCCCATAACTTACAGGGCTGCAAAGTCAGCCCTTACTCCACCAAAAGCAGAGGGGTCCCTGCACACGCCACTGAGCCTGCCAAGCTGCCAGTGTTGTCCTCGGGGCAGCTTTCGCACCGGGCACAGGATGGAAGAGGCTGTGCTGGGAATGGGCACACAAGCGCAGCAGCCGTAGCCCCAGTGCGGCTGTTCACCCATCGCATGCTCAAAGGAGCCATGGCCATTTACTCTATTGCCTGAACGCCTGCTAGCTACAGGATGAATTATGCATTGGGATAGCACCAGTTTCTATTTTCATGGTGCTGAGACGGCCATGTGCAGCTGGAGGACTGAACTCTATTTTCTTCAGAGCAAGAGACTTAAAATAAGTTTGCTGCCTGAGGGTGGGAAAGCGGCTCATGCTACAAAACAAGAACCTTTTCACTTTGTTGCCAGAGTTTCTAATTTAATGGAACTGGGGTAATGGGCACCAATTTTAAGCTGGTGGTTTGGTTTAAATATTAACTCTGGTGGTACATAAGACTTCATTCAAAGGATAAATTCGGCTACATAGAGACAGTTTACAAAACAAGTATAATGTAGTGAGAACTACATTGTAATTATGTCCTTGAAAGTTACTTTTAATCCTCAAAGTTTCATATGCTGCGGACTCCTTTAAAAAACAAATAAAACCTCACACAGAACACATTGAGTGAAAACGAAATTAACACAGTATCTACTGCTCCTTACACAGAATTGCTAAGAAGTGTTGACTTTTTAAAATGGTAAAAGCATATAGCTAATTCTGGCTCCATAATCCGGCAGATCATGCTGATGCGGAAATCCCTGAGCTGCTAAGCAACAGGAGGAACGTTACATTTGAAAAATTAAAGTCCCTAACTTGTTTTGATTCCCCAAGGCAATTCTGCAGCAAACTGACACTTAATGCATCAGCAAAATACCTCTTACCAATCACTTCTTTTTAAAAGACCCAGGAGGATACCCCAAGCTGTTGTTAGAGGCTAGACAGTTAGGCTGTTGCTGATCATGGCAAAATCAGTTTGACTCTGGGGTGGATGTTCTCTTTTGTTT
>JAOEHY010031345.1:17511-28025 GCA_025447955.1 Psilopsiagon aurifrons | reverse complement strand
GGATATGAGGAAGAAATTCCTTACTGTGAGGGTGGTGAGGCACTGGAATGGGTTGCCCAGGGAAGTTGTGAATGCTCTGTTGCTGGTGGTGTTCAAGGCCAGGTTGGACAGAGCCTTGGATGACATGGTTTAGTGTGAGGTGTCCCTGCCCATGTTAGGGGGGTTGGAACTAGATGATCTTAAGGTCCTTTCCAACCCACACTATTCTATGATTCTATGAATGTTAAACCAAGCTCTTCTGATTTGGAACGCTTAATGACCACCTGCAAGATGTAGACATGTAGTTTTAATATTTTTCTTTAATTATTTTGTTGTCTAAAGCAATGGAAAGTCTTTCTTTATATTTTATTTCTCTTTGATTTCTGTTGTTAAATCTTAGAGGTGTGAGGAATTCTTGGAAGAATATGTGACAGATACATTAGAGTGAGGTTTTTTGTGTTTTAAGGCTAAAGGTGGTAACTTAAGGAAAGCTTAGTGGCATGGTGTTATTCTGATAGAAAACAATCAATTGGCAAATAGTTGAGGGTTAAATACTGATAGAATAATATGTCCCAATGAAAATCCCCATATTGGAAAGTGGTTTTTAGTAATAAAACATTGTTTCTGTTTCCTGTTAAAATGATGAACTTTGTTTTTAGACTTTAGTAAATCATTTAAATGAGCTTAGGGTGATGTTCTGATTGTTAGAAATAGTGCTGTAGAAAGGCATTACTGTCTGTGTGAATCGATGTAAATTTATTTGATTACAGAAGAGATAGTGTATGGGGACTTGCAGTCTCCATTATTCTAACTCTAATGATTACCTTTAACAATGACCTGGAGTAAAATGAAAGTTCCACATTCATGAGAATACTTCTGGGGTTTTGTGTGCAAATTTTAATAAATAAAGTTGAAAAAAGTGCTGTTGCAGACTGATTTAATTTGGTTGTTTTTTAATACATCTGAATAGGTGTTTTAATAAAGTGTACTGAAACACTTCTGCCTACTTCCAGCTATTATTATTTCCTCCTAAAGAGTTGGAAATACATGTGGATTGGATCCAGGGAATGTTGTCTGTCATTAATTTAAAGAGCAAAGAAGCCATACGCAGCTGTGCCCACGGAAGTGTTAAGAGTCGGAAAAATGCTCAACTTCAAAAAGGATATTGGGCGCGTAGAATTTATTTGGAGAAGGGAGCCAGGAGTTGTGTTGTTTGAGATGTGCCAAATCTGCTTCTTGATGAGATTCCTAAAAACTTACCATTCTCTTTAGAAAGCTGCATATGATGAAAGCTCTCTTGATTCCCACATCAGTGAAAATCATAGAATAGTTAGGGTTGGAAAGAACCTTAAAGTCATCTGAATCCAACACCCCTGCCATGGGCAGGGGTGCCTCACCCTAGATCATGTTGCCCAGGGCTCTGGCCAGCCTGGGCTTGAACACTTCCAGGGAAGGAGCATTTACCACTTCTCTGGGACAGCCTGTTCCAGTTCTTCACCACCTTAACAGCAGAGAACTTCTTTCTTATATCTAACCTGAGCTTCCACTGTTTAAGCTTGAGCCAGTTGCTCCTTGTCCTCTCACTACAGTCCCTAATGAAGAGTCCCTCCCCAGCATCCCTATAGGCCCCCTTCAGATTACTGGAAGACTGCTATGAGGTCTCCACACAGCCTTCTCTTCTCCAGGCTGAACAGCCCCAACTTTCTCATCCTATCTTCATACAGGAGGTGCTCCAGTCCCATGATCATCCTCATGGCCCTCCTCTGGACTTGTTCCAACACTTCCATGTCCTTCTTGTATTGAGGACACCAGAACTGTACACAGTACTCCAAGTGAGGTTTCATGAGGGCAGAGTAGAGGGGCAGGATCACCTCCCTCGACCTGCTGGTCATGCTTCTTTTGATGCGGTCCAGGCTGTTAAATTGTGCTTTAGTAAGTAAAGGTTCATGCAGCAGCCTGGTCAGGCATGCAAACTACAAGAGCTCAGACTAGAGATAATGTATCAATTTTTTATCTATCAGTGGCCGTGTGAAATCTCTAGAGCTAGATCTTTGGTCTCTTTAGCAAGAGCAGGCACCAGTTGTAGAGTCATAGAATTGTTAGGGTTGGAAAGGACCTTAAGATCGTCTAGTTCCGATTCAGTGTAGGAACTGCTGGATTTCAGATTTGTTGCAGTCCTTGAGAACATAGTGGATAATCATCTGTCCTTCTGGCCTTAAAATCCCCAGCCTGTTGAACTTACTGCCATTAACTTCTATTGCACCTCCTAGATTAAATCATATGTTACTCATGTAGTGTGAAGAGGTTCTGGCTGAACTTCTCGTAAACTGCCCTTGTATGCTATAATCCTCTTTTGTTTCGCCTTACCTACAAGAAATTTCTGCTTATTTATCTATCTGGTATTAATCTTTTGAGACCTGATATAAAGCCCACTGAAATTGGCAACTGTTTCTTCCTTATTTTGTTCCTCAGATGTGTCCTAAAGCTAGAAATTTTGCTAATTAACAAGAATTCTGTTCCTGTTAATGCCTGTTAATTAATTCCTCTTTCAAATGTGGGTTGTCTCCCATCAGTTTGGCTTGGGCTTGCGTAACTATGCCTTAATTAGTTTGCAGATGCCCATCAGTCAGGTGCTACCTGAAGACTTATGTTCTTCCAGAGCTGGCCTTGCAGGTGGCAGTCATTGTGCTTGGCATCTGAGCCAGCAACCTGGCATTTCATTAGGAAAAACTCATCTTGCTGAGAATCTTCCATGTCCTTTTTCCCCATGTCACACTGTGGATGGTTAATTAGTGGCATTGGTAACACAATGGATTTCTCTTATGGGACGGATACCACACTTTACCGAAGTGGCAAGTAAGACTATCTTTGAGAGTGTCCTCCCATTGAGTTGCCAAGGATATGTCCCTGAGTAGTCCAGGAGAGGGTGAAATGCAAACACATTTTTGACTGTGAATTTAAGGATTTGACTTTGAATTTGAGGATTGCTGGATCCTGAAACAAAAGTTTTCTTCTTTTCTAACAGCCCAAGTGTTTATTAAAGGTGTATTTGTTAAACTGCTGCATTTAATAACTGTATCTGGGACATGCTAATATTTCCTCAGGGAAAGTCTGATGGTAGATGCCTTTTTTTCTTTTCCATGATTATCACTTCCTCATAGTTGTTTTTCATATGTGTCTTAGAATTATGTAATGGTTTGGGTTGGAAGGGACCTTAAAGATCATCCACTTCCACCCCCTGCCATGGTCATGAACGCTTTCCACTGGAGTAGGGTGCTCAAGGCACCATTCAACCTGGCCTTGAACACTGCCAGGGATGGGTCAGCCACAGCTTCTCTGGGCAGCCTGCTCCAGTGTCTTGACCACCATCACAGTAAGTAATTTCTTCCTAGTACCTAATATAAGTCTGCTGTCCGTTGGTTTCAAGCCATTACCCCTTGTTCTGTCACTACCTGTCCTTGTCAAAAGTTGCTCTCCAGCTTTATTATAGGCTCCCTTTAGGTACTGGAAGGCTGTTACAAGGTCTCCCCAAAACCTTCTCCAGGCTGAACAAGCCAAACTCTCTCACCCTGTTCTCACAGAAGAGGTGCTCCAGCCCACTGGTTATCTTTGTGTCTCTCCTCAGACCTTGCTTCAACAGCTCCATGTCCTTCTTAGGTTGGGGGCCCCAGAGCTGAATGCAGTACTGCAGGTGGGGTCTCATGAGAGCAGAGTTGAGGGGCAGGATCGCCTCCTTCAACCTGCTGGTCATGGTTCTTTTTATACAGCCCAGCACATGGTTTCTGGGTTGTGAGTACACACTGCTGGCTTATGTTGAGCTTCTTGTCAACCAATGCCCCCAAGTCCTTCTCATCAGGGCTGTTCTTAATCGTATAACAAGAAGTTATCTTGCACTTGCTCTTCAGATTCAACTTGCTTCAAGCTTCGGTAGCTTACTCAGATACTAGTTAAAGCAGAGAAACATAAGGAAATATCCCTGTGACCCTGAAAGAGATCGGTTGCTTCTTCATAGTATGCTGTAGCTGCGAAAGGCCTCTGCTGCTCTTATTTTGTATACTAGTTTTATTTTTGTAAAGCCTACATAATAGGATTTAAAAGTTTATTTTCTGTATTAATTTGTATTTAGTGCTCTTTTAGCTGGGTGAGAACATGCTGAAAGTGAAAACTTACAGTAAAATCATTTAGGACCAAACCACCTGAAGTCACATGCAGGTGTTCTTTCTTGCATTTGTCATTTTCAGAGTGTATGTCCACTTTTAATAATGACTTGGACCTACTTTAATATTTGATTTGCAAATATTGGCTTTATAAATAGTACACTGGCTAATAATTGTGAGCTGTTTACTCTAGAATAAATTATTCTTTATAAATATTGATGGAGGTTCTGTGTTGTTATAGGTGAGCAAGGCAAACTCCCTATTAAAGTCAGCATTTTAGGAGAAGAATCATAAATATTTTGTCTCTATATCAGGCAGCTGGAGTTCAGACTTTTGAACTGGGCACTGTTTATCCATGTAGCATCAACTGGTTTGTAAAGCAACAGCCAGCCAAATGTTCATTGAAGGTGACTAATCTGACTTTTGCAGGCATCGTAGAGACTTTCTACACTGTTATTGAAGGGTTCAAGTGTATCACTAAAGCCAGAACCTTTTTCTGCCTTTCCAGATAGCTCATAGGTTTCTGTACCCATCAACAGGATTCCAAAATGCATGCATTTAGTACAGGTGGAAGGAAAACTAATTGGCACATTTTTAATGGAACTTTTCCATATTCCTCTGGCTATAGCTTAAAAAAAAAAAAAAAAATCCTTTTAGTATTAACATAAACTGGGAGCATTTAATTTGCTTTGGGTTGAAATTTGGCTCTTAGAGTGGCTGTGCTCTTCACCTGCATTTAAAACTATTGAAGAGTTCAATGGTGTTAATTGATACAGCAGAATAAAGCTAATTTATTTGCCGGAGGGGATTATCACCTGGTATACCTTACTTTGTGGTGTTATTGCCTTCTCCCACTCAGTTCTGTGACTTTCTTTGTGATGAAGAAAAGTAATGTCTTCTAGGGAGGCAAAACCCCAACCTCTCTGTCTAGTTTGCAGTGTTTGCTTTAGATGTTTTGGTAAATACATGAATTTGAAAGGGTGGACAGAGGACCATAGGGGGATGTAGTGAGTACTAAGCCTAGCTGAAGGCATTCAGATTGTTATAGTTAACAAATTATTCAAGGTTTTTGTTCCATTTGGCCAAATATTGGCTATTTCATTGGTCCTTTGAGGATAAATGTGTTGCTGATTCTGAATAGCTTAGGAGTCATACAGATAAGGTAATGTAAGAACTTTTCCTTAAATTGTGAAAAATGCCAGTTCAACCTGTTCTACTTACAGCTGTAGTGCTGGTAAGATGCTTAAAGGTAGTTGCTTCAGTCAACCTTAGAGAAAATTGTATGGAGTACATTCTAAGTACAGAGTTGAAGAGGTGTGTTATAAGTAATGTAGAACTGTAATTCATGTTTATCTTGTGCGGTGGTACTTCAGAAAAAAATAAGGGAGTGTACTGGAGCTTTCCCTCTCCTAAAGACCACCACCAAGTTTATTGATTGTGATTAGTGAAGTTCATTGTAGTTTAAAGCTGTTACTGTATTATTACAGGGTGTACGAGTTTTCTGTATGTATGTGAATTTTGGTAGGACTTGGAGGAACTAAAGGTAATGGGTTAGCAGTGAGGTATGAGAGTGGAGGGGCTGTGTGTTGTTCAGTGATGGTCAAAAGTTCTGTGCATGCTGGTGCAGATACAAAGATTACAACCTACATAAACACTGCATAGCAGAGATGGAACCAGTGTTAGCTGGTTAGTCACATCAAGTTGGTTAGTTTCTAAGATTAACATGCAATAAGCGTATTCAACATATGGGCCAGTATCCTTGTGAATGGTGGATACAGTCACAGCATGTGCAATAGCTATCAGTTTCAACAGCAGTAAATATGTGGGTTTTTTTCCTAGATAAGGCAAACAGAGTGAGCCTGAAACAGACACATGCTGAAATTTTGTTTGCTGTTACAAGGCAACTGCTTCAGGCCACACTGCTTTTTCCATTGGACTTGGCCTAATATTGTACATGCAGTTCTGGCTCACTTAGACCAGAATTCTTGTTAATGTATTCCTTAGTGAATCATATTTCCTTTCATTAGATAAGCTGAATTAGATCCCAGAAATTTAGATTTATTCCCCCCCCTCCCCCTTTAAAGCACTTATAGATGAATTTGAAAGCTGCATAAAAAGTAATTTACTGTCACTATCACTTAGAGTAGCTAGTTAGGCTTTTAAGCTTATTTTGGTTTTGTAGGCTGCTTGCTTGCCTAAGCACATTGGAAAAATCAAAAGCAGTATTTTACTTTTTTGGCACGCATCCTAATGTATGGTTGACAAGTTGTTTTTTTTTTTTCTTCTGTGTTTTTGTTTGTCTGATTTTTGTTTTGTTGATTTTTGGTATGAAATAAAGGAAAAGGTCCAGGGCTGATGGCTTACTTCTCCACATCCTCTGTTAACATGGTGAATTCCAAATGTGGGTTATAACCAGTGACAGCTGTTTCATCAAGGGCTGCTTCGTGTTTGTGAGAAGCAGTGTTTGCTCTGCAGTCTCTTTAGAACAGGGTCGAACATATCTTGTAATGTGTTTATACTGTGCCTGGCATAATAGGATCCAGATCTTTGACTGGGGACATGGACTGTTGTGCAAAAAAAGAAAAAAAAAAAGGCCTAAATGTTGAAAAAGTGCCATTATTTAAGGCCCCCAGAGATAAATTCATATGAGCAATTCATTGCCATAATCATATCGTCCTTCTCCTTCAAAGGGATTTTAACTATGTTATGGAAGCTTCATACCTGAAAATGTGAATAATTGTCTGTTAGGTACTCTGCTAGATGTATGTATGTTTTGCTGGTCATCAAGGCTGTACTGTTCATACTAGGGGACTTGGATACTCCATTTAAAGCTCTTAAGTTGAAGCTATGCTGGGTTACTCTTTACAGTCTGTTTCCCTTCATCGTGGTATAACTTTAAGAATTCATCAGTTTCAAACAAAACAAGTTTCTTGTTTCCCAGCAATCTTATTTGCCATTTTCCAGTTGAAAACTGGGTAAACTGTTTGGCTTGTTACTGAAGAAAGCTGTTTTATGCTTAATGCCATCCTTGCAACCAGAACATGAATTATTTGCAGGTGGGATGGTACAAAAGGGCTGGATTTTAGCATTGTGTGGCCAGGAGGGAATTTATCTGGCATAAAGTAGATAAACTAGTTCCAGCTCCAGGAATACTGAAGAGCCTAGATACTTCATGCCAGAAAGCAATATATGAAGGTTTCTTTGATAGAGGAATTAGCAAGTTCTGCTACATCAGCTTCCCTACTATAGGAGCCAGTTTGTCTGGATGTTGATGTAATTATTCCAGATTTCTGCTTCCCCTTTCAGTGTGAAGTTAAAACAGGAGAAAATCTAGTCCTTATATGCTGTCACTCTGGTACATGATAGTGTAACTGAACGAAACAAACTGAAAGCCAAAACCGTAACTACAGAGGAAGCCTGTATTGAAGACTTCAGGTGAAGATTTTAGGATTAGCCTTTTTGTGAAGTGTACAACCCGGTCCACATCAGATAGTATTTTTTATTATGTAGTAGCCAATCAAAGTAGTGTTCTGTTGATGTGGTGAAACATAAATCTCTTATGACAGATGGGGATCAATGGCAGAAGGAGATTAAGGATGGGATTCATCTCATTTAACTTTAAATATCCTCAGAAGGTGATTCATTTGACCTATCTTAGGCAGCTGTCTTGGTGTGAGGCAGGCTGCTCTCTGGAAGTATCTGTTACTTTCCAGTGATTATAAAAAGCCTGTGTTCGCTAGATGAGGCTTAATCAGATGATTTTTAGACATCTGACATGGGACACTTGAATCCAAATGATATGCCCAAGGCCTTACTGGGGAGCTTGTGGCAAAACTGAAAACCGAACACAGGTTTCTGAATCCAAATTAATAGTGCTAATCACAACAGCTTCTTTTCTATGAAGAGGAGAATTAGATCTCTGTGTGAAGCTACTGTGTGGTGACTGCTTAAAATTGCTTTTAGCAGTTGTGAGCAAAGAAAGTTATTGCTCTGAAGGGGTATGGTGGTGTATTTGGAAGTATCCAATTAAAATCCAGCTCAAATTATTTGTTTAACTGCAGTTATTGCTGTATTTGATTGATGGGGTATACTTCAACTTTGGTAGTGCATTAACTTTGTTCAAGAGTCTGGCTTTAAAAAGAGTATTTGGAGATAAATGTTTTGCTGTATAGAATAGCAGATCTGTCTCTCTGCAGAATCTGTGCAGTGCTGCCAGAAAAGAATAAACTTTGTATCTTGAAGTAGAGTTCTAAATAGTAATGAAAACTTTACCCTCAGCTTCACAGAGAAATGGACACCTTGTCTGTAAAACTGTAAGTAAAGATCCATTGTGTTGCAGGTGACAGTTTACTTCATAGTTGTGGGCAATTTGTTGATGTTGGTCTTGTCCAGTGTGTGCTGGTGAAAGTGGGTTTGCCTGAAAGGAGACGCCTTATATTACTGTAAGTTACATTGAGTCATGTCAGTTCAGATGTTTTCTGAAACCTAAATACTAAAGCTGATACAGGGAGTTCTGTCAGCTTTGCTAGGCTTTGGATCTTGCTTGAAGTGTGCAGGGAACCAAGCAGGTCTGTACAAATGGTAGTGATGGAAATCATGCTTGACAAAGTACAGGAAAGCTTGTCGTATTGCCTCTCCTCTGGTCAGCAAAGCTCTTGGAGGAGAGAGGAAAAGCAGCAGCTCCTGTGTTGCTAGAGGGTTTGCTTTCCCCATTTTAAGTGCAGTAAGTTTTGCACCTGAACAGGCACACTGCTTTGGGAGTTAGCTTGGTTCTTCCCTTTTGCCTCCCTGCACACAGCTGCCCCTGCTTCATGTACAGCCTTAATGTACTTCAAGGCTGTAGTTTTGCTGTGCTTTATGACAGATGAAATCAGGTTTTCTGAGCTGTAGTGCAGGATCTGTTTAAATAGCTTTGTGTAATTTGTATGTAGAAATCTGCTCCGATAATCCTGGTGATATGTGACCCCCTTAAATTCATGGCATTACATCTCTTTACATGGGAATACGCTGTCATGTTTAAGCTTCAGGGTGTAAGATATTTATTTATCTATTTATTTATTTTCATTAAAGTGCTGTGGGGAAACAAACCTGGAAAAAATCTGCTATATTAAAATAAAACAGAAGGTGGTAATGTGGAGAATAAAATAGGATGTGTAATTTAAACTTTCTTCCTCTGAAAACTGGCAATTCACAATTGCTGTCAGGAAACTGTGTATAGTAGGAACTGTATTTTCATGTTAGGTAAAAAGTAAATCAAAATTAGAATGGTCTAGAAAGAAAAATCTGGTACTCTGAAAAATTATATCACATCAAAATGGTTGTCCTGTTGACATCTTTGGTCATGAGAATTTCTCATTCATTTCTATCCTCCTTTGAGCTTGCAGCTAAACATGTTTTTTATAGCTAAATGAACCTTTATAAGCTAGACATCAACTGTATATAAATGCAGAACAACAGTACTAAAATCCGTCACACAGTCAGAGTACAACCGTTTTTTTCTACGAGTATAGAAATTGTCACTTATCTGCATTCTGTCCTTGCCCTACTTCTCCCCATATATGTCTATATTCACTCATGTGAAAGAGGCCAATTATACTTTGACTGTTGTATAAATAATGCATAAGTTGTCAGTAGCAGAGGAAAATTTATGTTAGAAATCTGAGTGAGCGAATAAGGAAATAAAAGCCTCTTGATGAGGGCAGTGGTATCTGTTTCTGTATCACATTGTGTTAAAAAGGATATTTAAAGAAAAAGCTTTTACCAGTTGTAATTCCTTATCTGAGGACTGGCTGTAATAATCAAATCCCAATTCAATCTTCCTTTAGAATACTATGTTCTGCAGTGTTTTCCCTTTTGGTATTTTTTAACCTGGGCCCTCCTGGGAGCCAGCACTGGGTCTTTCCCCTTGTCCCATGAGAGGTGCTGGACAGCTCCTAAACTGGAGGGATGCCCTAGATCATGGCAAGGCTCAAAAGGAGCATGCATCTCTTCCCCCTAGATTTATGGAAAACACTTGGAAAATACATTGCAATCTGGAGTCAGGCTACCTTGAAAGTAAATTAATTAGGCTCATTAAAGGTAGAGTCCTAAACTTCAGAGCAGCTGGGGTTGGCTCTTAGTAGCTGTTGTGGGTAGAGCCAGAGTCTGAGCGCTTGCTGGGGCACAGGCTGGAGTTGCTGTCAAGTTGGCCAAGCTAAATAGCACCTTGTTAGTGTGGCTTTTTGATGACCAGTTCTTGTTCAAAATATGATTCCAGATGATGCACAGCATTTGGTCACTTTTTTTAACTTCTTGCTTCTTGTTGCCTTCCTCCAACTGCTGGTTCTTTTTGAGTATTATTGGGGGGGGGGGGGGGGGGGGAAATTGTGGGTTTAAATT
>JAOEHY010031345.1:0-17411 GCA_025447955.1 Psilopsiagon aurifrons | reverse complement strand
AAATTTAGTTGTATACAAGCAACCACTCAGAGGGCTTTGCTGACCTGACAGAAGTCTTCAGTGAAACTTGCTAGGCTGCATGTCTGCTGGGTCTGCAAAGCCTCCAACTAGGGCATCAGCAGCAGGTGAACAGTGCACTAGCCCTTGCCTCTTATAACTGACTCTTTGTTTTCCATGGGTGATGCTCTTAATGTAGTTGTTAAAAAGCGTAGTTACTGAAGGGGTAAAGAAAAGCTTGCATCTTTGATAATGCTTAAAAGAGGAAAAGCAGGAGCAATAAGGAGATATGTATATCCTCTTTTTTTTAGATCAAGGATCTGAAATTTTCCTCTAATTTACTCTTTCATAATTGAGCTGTTTGTTTTCAGATGGCTCCAATGCACGTGAGGGTGGGGGCATCCACAGCCCAATCTGTTCAGCTGCAGGCCTTTGTCATTAAACAGCCCAAGGTGCTGGGCATGCCAGCCAGTTCAGAGCAGTTCGGCAACCCATGCTGTAGCAATTACTCCGGTGCTTTCATTTCCAGATATGAAAGCTTTGAAGCAGCTTCTTTTTGTGCGAGGAAGAGATTTCAAGGTTCAGAAACTGAAATGCAAAACTTCAGCTACCTATCACCTTCTTAATGAAACTGAATCTATCAACGTTTCTAAAAGCATCCATAGTACCAAAACATTTTAAACTTCTATGCGCGTGCTGGTTTTGGGAAACTGTTTCTGTTTCTGATCCTGCTGTAGCAGAGTTCTTGGTGTAACATCAGGTACATTAGGTGAAATATGTAAATAATTATTTTTTTTTTTTCACTTTTAAAAAGTCCTCACCAGAGAAGAGGCACGGTGTGTGAAAATACAAAGTCAGCACCATGTGTTTAAAGGTACGATGTCGCTCTTGCAGAGACCTTAAACACTCACTAGCTCCTTTTTTGGAACACCCAGATGCAATTCTTGGATTGGTTTTGCCTATGGCTATGTTAGGATTTGAGTTGACCAGACATTTCCCCTATGCTTTTCTTCCTTTACACGTCCCATCTCTCCTATATTTTTAAAAAAAATCTGAGGGGATTGGGATGAGAATTATAATTAAACGCAGGTGTTTGCACTATGCTCTGTTTAAAATGCAAATGGCACTTGGCATACTAGAAAGGATAAAGAGGTGTCCTGTATATAATAAAACCCCTCTTTTATTAATACATAGACAAGGTGATTAGGTATTACCCTACTGGCCCTATGTTTTTCATCAATTCAGTGGGTTAATCACCTGTTCTTCAGTGATTAAAGTCTGGCTTTCTGAGTGCTCTTGTTGCATTCTACTAGAAAGCATAGTGGTGGTTGGGTAAACCCTAAAGTCGCTGTGGTAAGGCAGTCATCCTGCACAGTAATCTGTGCGTGTGGGTCTCTGAGCATCTGGAAATCCTTCTGATGTTAAAGTGATCTATACAAGTGAAAGTATATTCCTACTTAAAACCCCCCTCAAACTTCTCAAATGAAAGCAAGAGATACTGCCATCAAATGACTACTGTGTGTACTTAATTTTGCTGGGAGGAGATCTTGGGGAAACCTTTCATCGTACAAGAAAATTTTTAGAAGAAAAACTGCCTATCTAAGGTGAGAATCTCTTCAGACAACACGTTATTGATATGTCTACTTGTGAAGGCATAGCTGAGAAATTAAGAGAATTCTATGCAATTTTTCAGATCGCTTCTGAAAGGGGCATAATTTTTTGTTGTTTGTTTTCCAAATAACTCTTTTAAACTTCTAAGCAATTACAGTTGCAGACACTTACTGCTTTAGTGTAAGTAATGCTGTTGAGCCCTAGCACTTGTCATTATGCTTTATCAGCAATATGTGGTCTTCTGAAACCTTAGTCACCCAATCATTATTGCGCAAGATTTTGTCTTGAGTCTTTTGTGTGGTATAAATTTTCTGAAATTCATTTAGAAACTTCCACTTGGAAATCAAAGTTGTTTTTACCTCTGCTGTATTATAGCAGTGTTTAAAAATAACTGTAAGTGTGTAAGTTCAGACGGCTGTCACATCAAATAGCTGCAAAAGCAAGTAGAAGTCCCAGGTGGAAAACATTATCATTGGTGACCTGTTCTAAGCACTTCAGAGAATGCCAGGGTTTTTTTCAGATCCTTTAATACTGAATACTAGTAAAAAAACCCAAAACCATGTAGGAATACATTTGTGTTGCTTAAGTAGCTTTAGTTTCTGTTCAGCAGCAGAAAATCAGTCGTTACTCAAATCAGTTGGTGACAGTGAACACTTTAGACATATCAATCTTTGTCAAAATGAGTAATAATTTTTAATTCTGCATATTTTAAAGGAGAATATAACTCTCTAAATTATTCTTGTCCATACTTGTGATGGACAGCATTGTACAAAGTAGAGTTCATTAAAACTTCCAAATTCCAATTATGCAAGTAACTGGGCCTTGAGATTACTATCCTTATTGAGGAGCAGAATGACTTAATACTTTCTGTTGACAACTGAACAAAACCTAGGTATACCGAAAGTATAAGTTGTTCATTTTTAAAGAATGACAAAATATGTAAAGGATTTTTTTTTCCTGCCTTTTTTCATGTTTTGACTTTCTGAGCTGATTTCATTGCAACATTCATCAGAATAGGAAATTCATGGGGCTGGGGAGGGAACATGTTCAAGCTGAGAGACGAACTTGGGCAATATCTAAACCTGACACAAAATGGTATCTCCGTTCTTTACATGGATGCTTTTCAGTGGTGTTTAATTTTTCAGTAGTTTATACTTTTGGAAGGAAAATATCAGTTATGCTGGCAATAAGAATATGAGCATTACATGTAAAGAGTTCAAAGGTTACTTTCCTACAAATAATGTAAGAAAAAACTGCACAGGAGTTACCTGCCGTGACAGAAAATAGTGACATATTATCCCATTCAATTTTAGACTGTGCTTCATTGCTTTCAGAATAGATCTACTTGGGACATATGCCCAAGCTCAAGATGTGGTCAATGTGTTGAAGAGCTTTTTTTTCCCAGAGAAAAAATTATCTAAGACAGATGCTACTGTGACAAACAGCTTGATACTCACAACAATAGATGCTGAAAAGCTTAATGTCCTAAGGGTTTGACAGTGTCAAGACACAGCCGCTTGCTCATACCCCTGCCCCTGCAGTGGGATGGGGGAGAGAACTGGGGAGAAAAATGAAAGTAAAATTCATGGGTTAAGATAAAGACAGTTTAATAGAACAGAAAAGGAAGGGAAAATAACGATAAAAGAACATAAAGAGCAAGTTATGCATAATGCAATTGGTCATCAGCCACTGACCAGTGCCAACCATTTCCTGTGCAGTGTCCCTGGCCAGCTTTCCCCTCACTTTATATCATTAGTGTGACATCTTATGGTATGTTTTATCTTTTTGATGGGTTGGGGTCAACTGTCCTGGCTGTGTCCCCTCCCAACTCCTTGTGTGCCTCCACCCTACTCACTGGTGGGGTGGTTTGAGGAGCTGAAAAGTCCTTCACTTAGTGTAAACACTGGTTAGCAACAACTGAAAAATATCGGTGTGTTACCACCATTATTCTCAGACTAAATCCAAAACAGCACTACACCAGGTACTAGGAAGAAAGTTAACTGTATTCCAGCTGAAACCAGGACACAGTCTTGTCCTCAAGCATATATGAGAGGCAGTACTAGACAGAAAATATCCTCAAATTTTTGGGCTGAAGGACAAAACTGCATAGCTAAATTCTTATCACTGTTTAAGCAGGTCAAGATTTGTAAATGTAAATTTTCTATCAGCAGTGCCCAGCTTGAAGCACATTTGGAAGTGCCTTGTTTTCAGCAGGACCTGGGCATGCACCCTCCTAAAATCAGGTTTTACCCATGCTTGACCCAAAGTCAAGGTTTATTCCTGTGGTAGAGGAAGCTAAATGAGATAGGGGCACTTTGACCAGACTATAGAGAAAGGTGCCAGGTGGAAAGCCTGTTCCTGTATTACAGGAGGCCTATTTTCCCCATCCAGGGTATCCTAGGTAATGGTAAGATGCATCCTGTGCTGAGTCTTTAAGATAAGCATAGCTGTACTGTATAACATGATTAATAAGTAAACCACACTTTGTTAGACCAGTACAGTGGCTTGTAGTTCTTTCAAGTTGGCACCAAGCCCTTTGTCTTCTCAGTGTGCACTGAGTAGATGTGTAATAAAATACTACTGTAAATTTTGGCATATACTCAATGTCATCTGACTTAGCCATCCTAGAGGTACCTGCAGTAATTCAAGCTATTAAGGGTGTGACTTTCTGTCATTAAGAGACAGAGAAGAAGGGGTATTTCATTATCCCTGTTTTACATAGCCATTTTAGGATGCCGAATCATCCTTTGATGCTGGAGCTCTTTCACTGTTGCTTACAGTGAGAGTAACTGTTGGCCTAGGCACATGTGATGTCTGTATCAAAAAGGTTCATTAATTCCCACTGGTTTAGGGGTAAAAAGTTAAATAGAATTTTTAAATTGTTTAGGAAACATTTGTCAAGGATTTTTGTAGTTTTCTGTCTCTGAAAACAAGTAAATGTTATTGGCTTGTGTTCAGCAAGAAGAGGGTACTTTTCATGATAAAAGGCTTTGTGGAGAACTGTACTGTATAAATGGCTAGAGAAATAAAAGCAGTAAGATACTTTTCTTAATTTACATGTATGTTTTGATTCTGGTTTTTGTGATATAAAGATTGCTCATTGAGGTTTTCTTATGCCTCTTCGCCTTTGGGTATAGTATCTAAAAAGCGTGAAACTGACGATGGCTTTGAGTAAAGGTAAAACTGAAATTAATTGGGTTCAGTTAATACTAGTTGTAGTATGACCATTCTGCTGTATCTGATGCTTTTTTCCAATCTGATCAATCTTCCAAACTTTAGTGTATGTTTTACTTTGTTTGTCTAGCTTGGAAACATCTATGCACAGTGGTCTAAGAAATGAACTAAGTAGGTTTCTACTTACTGTCACAGAACACTGTTGAATGAAGATGAACAGCATGTCCATAATACTTACTTTGTTGCCAGCATGTGTGTTTTGTGTTTGTGTGATTTTGGCTTTATTCATACTTGTAGCTGATATGTACTCTAAGCAGCATTCAGGCACAGATTCTCATACATAATATTTTGGTTCTGCAAACCTGAATTAATTTCTAAGTCTTCCTAAGGAAAAAATAGAACACAAACTGCATGGTGACATAAAATGTTACTGAGAGGCTTCTGTTGAGTACCTTTCAGTGCCCTGCTGTTTACATGACCACTTAATGAGATCCAGAGAGACCAGCCATTAATTTTTTTTCTCAAGGTCTCGGAAGCAGGATGCCTCCTGGTGCACCAACACAGATTTCTGAAACTTGTATAAAATCTCAACAGAAATCAACTGTTGCTCATACTTCTTCTCTTTCTCTGACTGCATATATGGTACTGTGAATCCCACATATTTAAGTAATAGCGTTACTGTTTTAGCTGAGTTGGATGTGTGCACACAACTATGTAGTTCTGTGTACAGTATACATTGGTATTGCAGAGCTTGAGCATGTTTGTCAGTAATAATGCTTTTAGCCTGGCATGGTTGTGCTTTTTCTGACCCTGGGCATGCCTTTCCTATTTTTAGGAGCCCTAAAATACTCTGTCATTCTGTGTTTGTGGGAGAGAACTCAGAGATGCTAAATAAGCGTCATTTAGCCAGGATGTTTCAAGAGTGTCCTTGAAATATTGTCTTGGGTAGCCACACTTTGAGCATTTAAGTATTATGCATGTAAATAGTCTCTCCAGTTCTTCAGAGATGAGCCCTTGATTATAAAGTTTTTATGGATGTGCAGACTTGAGGGTGAATATGAAAATATGTGTATGTAAGTATGTATGCAAATACTAGATATTTTGTATCCTTAAGGATAGCAGGAATATATGAAATTATTCTATTCAAATTACCCGTATTAGCTGTCCGTCAGTTAAGTTTGAACAGAATGGCTAGAATAACTAATGCTTTAGAGCTGCAAATTGATCTTTTATGCAAAGAACGTGTTCTTTTAATGAAACACAATAAAATGACATGTAAAGAAGCCACTACAAAACCTACAAATTGAGTATTACAATGCCATGTCAAGTACCAAAGAGCCCGAAGAAGCCTGTGAAGAGTTATCCCTCATTACTTGCTGTTTCCTTCTCAAACACAGGTTTCCAAGCTCTTCTCCCCATAACACATGCTGATGAAACCCTTTTTTTGACAGTTATGTTGGTGGAGCTTTAGGGGTAGAGAGTCAGATTTTGAGTGTGAGAATACTATATAATTTGGAGGAATAACTGTGCAACAAACTTGTTCCCTACGTGATGCCCAGAAAAAACCTAAGTCTTTAGGCTTTTGTTCCTAGTCATAGCAAGCACACTCCAGAAAATAGTTCCAAAGCTTTAAGTGATAACTTCCTATGATAGTGAAAGACTTTAGGATAATGCCTTATAATAGTTGAGGAAAACATTAAAAGAACCAGGCAGTCACTCGCAGCACCCTTCACCCTAACAACACCGTAAGCAATCAAATAGTAAGATGTGTGGACAGTTGACAGCTGGGGTGGTTGTTGTTTGTTTAACCTTGTGCTCAGGTTACTTAGTCCCATGTCCTCTGTGATGCGGAATCATCATTGTCTTGCCATTACCTGTTATCTAGTATGGAATTCAGAACCTTGGCACAGGAGCCTTAACTCTGTACATGAGAAGTAGGGCGTCTCAGAGCAGGTTTTCTAAAAGCTGGAATGGGAATTCTCAGTGCTGCAAAATGCTGTAAAGATGCTTCTGTCTTGGTGCTACCACTTGGCTTTTGTCTTTGGATCACTGGAAATTGTCCTTGATGACTTAGATTTCAGCAGCCTAGAACCCTTTTCTGAAAATAAGCATGCATGTATCATTTCCATCAAGATACCTTTGTCTGCTTTTGTTTCCTTAAGGAAGGAAGAGGTAGTGTTGAGTATTGCTCATGTGATGAACTGTTCTTTCAAGCTTTTTCCCAGAAGTTCAGAATGAAGATACGTGGCTTTCCAGTCTTGTTCTTAGGATTATTTCTTCTAATATCTTTTTAAGTTTTTAAGACACTGGATAGAATACATAAGTGGTTACTGTTTCTTTGGTTATTAATTAAAATGGGAGATAGATTCCTTTTATTTTCCTAATGTTGCCTACAGGTGAGCGCAGCAGATACTCAAAAGTCTATGCCTAGCATACGCTCAGGGGAGAGATGCATAAACGAATGCTTTAGCATAGATGTCCCAAGAGAGTAGAAATGCCAGAAGGCTGTTGGCAAGCAGAAGCAGTTTTGATGCTGTCATGGGTTCAGCAGCAGCAGTCATTTTTCTCCTTCTTAGTAGCCGGTGCAGTGCTGTGTTTTTGACTTCCGGACTGGGAACAGCGCTGATAACACCCATGTTTTGGTTACTGCTTAGTAATGTTTTGGTCTGACCAAGGACTTCCTGAGTCTTATGCTCTGCCAGGGAGGAGGGGAAGCCGTGAGGGAGCAGAGACAGGACACCTGACCAAAACTAACCGAAGAGGTATTCCATACCACAGCACATCATGCCCAGGATGTAAAAGTGAGGGCAGGAACCCAGAAGAGGGGGATTTGCTGCTGGAGTCGGGCTTGGTATCGGGTGGTGAGCAGTTGTATTCTCTTTCCTTGTGTTTCCCTGGTCACTATTATTATTGGTGGTAGCAGTAGTGGTTTATGTTATACCTCAGTTACTAAACTGTTCTTATCTCAACCTGTGGGAGTTACATTCTTTTGATTCTCCTTCCCATCCCTCTGGGAGCTGGAGGAAGAAAGAGGGGGGAGTGAGTGAGCGAACTGTGTGGCTGAGGGGCTTAAACCACAACAGATGTATTCAGAAAATTTGATAGATACAGAGCTTAACTGAGAGATGTAGATTCCACTTTGGTAAAGAGATGAGGAACTGCATTCCTGACCTGCCATCAATTTCTAAGTGGTTATATGCACCATTAGAAACTGTCTGTGGCCTTAAGATATTTTAATAGAGAAACTGAATGATATTAGAAGAGCAAGCAAGCAAAAAGGATCTGTTGTGCATGTTTGTTTCTGTAAAGAGTAATTCTCACTAGAAGTTAAGTGTCTCTCAGACTTGGCTGTTTGAGCATGTAGGCCAAAGAGAGCTGTTAGAAACCGACGGAAGAAGGCTGAAGTAAATTGAACTGGGATTTAAGATGAACTTTGTAATTGCAGTGTGAATAAGAAAGGGTTCAGTTGAATATATTCCGTCTTCTCTTCAGAAAGAAGTAGATTACAGGTATACATTTATTTTAGTAGAGCTTAGAAGCCTTAGCCAATGTAAGTCTATCAAATAGTATGCAAAAAAGGTGGTTAAAACTGTGGAATATCATAATTTAGGAGTCAGCAGTGCTGGTGGCATTATTGTGTTGCTTATAATTTGAGGTGTTCGATATCTAACTTTGCTGTCTTGTTTTTATGAGCTACTTAAGCTGTACAGATTTAATAAATCTCTCTAGACTAAGCACTAGAAAGAAGCTTCTTTAATGTGCTTGAGATTTATGTAGTATAAAATAACTTGAAAATGATTTTGGTTGTTCAGATTAGAATGTAAATATGAAAATTTAACTTTATGAAAGCAGAAAATATTATTGGTGTATGAAAATCACTTTCTAAAAAGTATGAATACATAATTTCAACTTCCTACCTCAGTTTCCTGCTATTGCGAATTTGCTCTGTGCAGTTGTTTTCCAGGAAAATTTCTCAAATAAGATGAATATAAGGAATAGATTTAGTGTGAGTATTTCAGGGAGTTAACATTGGCTAAATGTTGTATTAGAAAGGGAAACTGAAAATGGTGAATTTTAGATTTAGAATATGAAACACTGTAAGACGCAGTAATATAGGCATGTAAAAGAAATTAAGTATCTTATACATTGATAGCATTGCTTGAAAGGATGTTGTAGTTTTCAAGTTCAGTAAAAATCAGTATTACATGTAGCAGGTAAATAAATGACCCGCAACCTAAGGAGCATGAGTTTAAAGTATGATAGGTATGCCAGAGTAGCGTCTTAACCAGTACTGAGGCTGCTCAACATTGTGGAAACGTGTGGGCATTGAGAATGGAATACAATGGGTGTACTGCATACAGTGGGTGTACTGCGTACGTGATGAATAAGGAGAACAGCACGTGATGTGGCAGCGAAGAGCATGGCATTCCCTGAGGGTACCAGTCAGCAAGGATGTAAAAGCTGTAGTGATGTAAAATTTATTATGGAGAAATGTAGGTAGGTGAAGTGATCAAGTTGATACTGAAAACACTTATTATGGGTTAGTTTTGTTATGTGTGAATGACTGTGAAGAGATCTGAAACTTAAAAATTATCTTTTGACCTTTGGGAAGAACTGTCTCAACTAACTATTCCAAACAGCTTTGTAGTTTTACTGGGTCTTTGGTGGATAGTTTAAAAACTTTTAGAAAATTTATAGCATTCTCTTATAACAAGCATGAAGATATACCTGTGGGCATGGCACTTCTTAATTGTTGGTCATTAATGAAGTATTCCAGAAGTTAGCTGCATGTAGGAGAAAGCCGAGCTGTTTTTTCATGAGCTACTGTAAGAATATTTATCATAGGTATGAGGAAATCAGGAATTAGACATAAAATATGAAAAAAATATGTTTTACAAGTTACTGTAAATTTTTATCTGCTTTTTGATTTGGGGACTAGAAACACTATTACATGGTGAAGTGTCACGTAGTCATGGTTGGTGGAGTTGTGTTTCAGAGAAAAAGACCCCAACTATATTGCAATTACCGTGCTGTAGTTTGAATATGAAATGTATGTAGAATAGGATTGGAAATGTAGGGATTGAGCTATAGTATGTGCTTTTGATAACCCAGAATCTGAGTGCAAGGAATAAAAACAAATTGATTTTTCAGACTAGGCAGCTGCTCTTCCTGATCACTGCTCTCGTGGCGTACAGCTCTAAGATGTATGACTGAGGTGCGTCATATGAGAGTTTCAGCTAAACTGACTTCAATTAATAGAGGTCACTGTGTGTGCTATTCACTCCCACAATTGCATATTGATCTGTTTGTGATTCTAATGCTCGGTAATGACTTCATGCTTCTGTTGTTGTCACCTACACCCTGATAAACTTAGTTTTGCATCTGGTCACATAAAAAATGGCTACTGCCTGATTTCTTTTTCTTGATGTGATAGGCTTGAATTGAATAACAACTCAAAAGCTTAATATATTACTAGTGGTAATTGGTTATTTAAATAAAAGCTGTAATCAGTTGTTCTGGTGGGGTCTTGTATAAAATTGCCATTGGGCTATATCTACTTCCTAGCATTTATTGATTCAGATGTCTTTGCTGTGACTGTCAATGAATGAAAGTTGAAATAGTTATCCTGATATGAATAAGTTTATTAAAATAGTATAGAGTTAGTAAGAATGCTGAAGTATTTCTAATAAACATGTCCAGCAAGGCTGAATTAATGGACTGCATGGACACAAATGGCAAAGCATCTGAAGGAAAACAGTGAGATCAATGAGAACATACCTAGAGCTGTCCCCCAGCAAAACAGGTAATAGCCACTCTGGTTTGCTGTTTGTATGTTAGTTATCTCAAGATCTGATGGCACCTTGTCACAGCAGTTCATCTTGACTAGAGAGCCTGCATATCCCGTTTCTCCTAATCTTGTGCTCTCTCTGCAGCTGCCCAGTGTGTTGAGAGGGCGCCTATACCTGTTGCTCATGTTCAAGTGATGGCACCAGGCTGGAGGCAGATGCCATTCTTAGCTATGAGAAGTTGTAGGGAAGAGGTGAAATGTCCGGTCAGAGGCGTTACCTCTTAGAGGCAGAGAAAGCAAGTAAGGCAAACAGGAGAGGGATCTAGTGTGTAAGGGAAAGGGAGAGATAGAGGCACTCCTCTGCTTCATTTACTACGGTTTCCAAATACTGCAGCAAATGGAGCTGGAATTCTACTGGCAATCTCCTTCACTACATAACCCAAATTAATCCCCGGAGCATCCTGTGTACAAAATGAAGCAGGATCCTGTGGAGAAAAATAGTGGAGCCTTAAAAAGAAAAAAAAAAAAAAAAAAAAAAAATTAAACTCCATGTTGCACTAGGGGGCTGAATTAACTTTGCACTGGCCATTTCACTTCTGTCTTAGCGTTAGAGTACTTACCTTAGCAACCAAAGCATTATTTTAATCTAAGTTTAGGGGGGAAGAGGGTTGTGATAAATATAGACAAACTATATGCACAACTGTAGAGTATGCAGGAAATATTCAACCTGCTATATTCCCATGGAAGTACAGTTCTCCCTGACCTCATTGTGTCATTGATTTGAGGAGACAATTTGCCTGTCACTTAATCGTTTTTACGTTCAAAATGCTATGAAAAGGGAAGACTCAGAGCCTGAAATCTAGGAAGGGGGCCTCTTAAAGAGGGAACTGTGGAAGGGAGATACTTGCAAAATAGCTGTTACAGTTACCATAAAAATGATTTATAAATCCTAGCACCTCTCTTCAAGGGTTTCATCTGTATTATGTAAATAGCTATTGCTACCAGGTGTGTTGACCCACCTAGCAGCCTGAAAGTGAGTGCTCTTTGTGAATTATTTAATAGTTGGATTACAAATATTAATCATAAAAAGGACTGAAGCATTTTCTTCAAACACTTTTTGAATCTGTATCTTTGTTTTCAGGTCTCTTAATGCAGCCTGGGACTGTAACTAATAGGTGTGCATGAAGAAAAACAGTTCACTCTGCAGCCTTTTCCACCCACATCTTTAGGGTTGCCAGAAATCCTATCTGTCAGCTAAAATGATGTTAAAGTTCTACAGTGCTCTAATCCAAATATGACAGAGAATGGGATTAGCATAAGCTGTTGAAATGTGATAAAATACATGAATAAAAATGAGTTGAAGAGGAAAGCATGATATTAGTGGAACATGACCCAATTATATATGTAAAAATATACTCAACAAAATAGGTCAGAAATACTTGACTAGACGCATTTACATACTGTTTTGAATGTGGAGTCCCTGTGTAGCCGTAATAGTGTTATATAAGAATTTGGTATCTGTGTATTTTTATCTCTAATGACCACAGATAAATGTATCTAATGAAAAAAAAATGCGGCAGCCTGACTCTTTTCTATGAAACCACACAAACCAGGATGTCACGTTCCTGCATTGGTGCAGACTTTGTGTCACTTCTCTTTCACAACTGTGAGAATAAAATTTCTATGAGTAATTTATATAAATTGGGAAAATAAATTTGTTGATCTTAAAAGACCTGGGGTGCAACCGAAAGAAAAAAGGGGTTAATTCTTCCAGTGATGAATTTCCCCAGAAATAAGCCTTAATAATGCCTCCAGATTAGAGACACAATCTCCAAGGCAGGCATAACTGCTAGAACAGTAGTTGAATGTCACTCTTAACTCTCAAATTGTATTGTGATTCTTTTGTTTTTTTAGACTGGAGGAACGTTAAATTAATCTGGTAATTTAAAGAAACAGCATGCATAGCTTTCAGTGTGAAGTTGTTATCCAGTTCTCCTAGCAATATTAAGATACATTACAATTGGCTACTCTCTTTATCTGATGATAATAGAGGAAATACCTGATGTGGACTGAAAAGGGGAAATTATGTTCAGATGTAGCTATTTATTTTGGATTCCCGTGTTTTCTCATGAGAATGGTCCATCTCGGTATGTTGATGAGAAAAGTCTAATCTTTGCAATCTTAAAATATCTTTTAAATATTTTTACGCAACCAAAACTACTACCATAAACTGAAGAACATGGCATATTTGAAATTTATAGGGCATTTACTGGGATTTGTTTTGAAATCTGGGCTTATTTTTTTTGTCCTATAAATAAAAGTAGTTTGAAGATCAGTGTATTTAAAATAGCTGTTGAACTTCAAGTCAGAATTAGTTGAACAAGCAAGTGACCTTTTAGTGTATTATGAAGCTAGTTGAAAATGGTCTTTAAATCCTGCTTTATCTTTCTTTAGCTAGGGAAAGCCCACAGTTAGAGGCAGGTTTAACTCTTTCCTCAAGAAAAGCAACAGCAAACACAACAGCAATAAACACAAGATAACAGCAGTAGAGAGAAGAAAATTTACTCTTATCAGTCTGCTAAAAGCTGAGCAACATGGATTGCTTTTATAGATCAGACTTCTAATGTGTGAAGAATTTAAAATATTAGTACTAGTAAATTCCTGGTTCCTGTATTACAGGTTCTTTTTGAAACATTCAGAAGAATGTACTTTGTTGTTTTATGGATGAATATTTGGAATAACTTCTGATGAACAAGACATACATTTAAGATGAGTTTTTCATAGCTTCATTCTGACATCGTGTCATTGGTAAAACTTTACCAAATGGTACAAATCTATGGGAATTAATTTTCTTATCCACTGGAAATCCAGATGCTATAGTAAATAGTCTTGTTCTGGTGTAAATTTAGTTGACTATAAATAATTATAGCAGGCAGAGGTCATATGGTTTGTTGTCAACAGACATCACACCAAATTCATTAAATATTTGTTTTAGAAGTGACTTCCTCCAGTTATACCAGGGCTGGTATGTATTTGTCCAGTGGCAGAATTTGTCTCTTTGTAATAAACTGCACTGTATGCTACAGTTTTTCTTGTAATGTGGTACCTAGAAGGAGGCGTCCTCCACCAAAGTGGGAGTGCCAGCCTACAGTAGCTCAGCTTGGACTGCTGCCATACCCTCCCTCCTCCCTTTCTTGCCTGACTTTGTGGTCATGCCCCATCTTATGCCATTTCTTGTTCTTGTATGACCAGATTGTAAGTCAGTTCAGGGAACTGAGCCAAGAGAAAGTGGATCCAGGAGAGGAAAAATAGAAATTATTTTGGCTGGCTCATATCACTGGACTTGCTCATACCCTACTCATTTAAGTGTGAGTGCCAGTGCAAAGGAAGAGGCATGACTGCATGGCCAATGGTAGGGAGAACAGCCGGAAGCTGGAAGCCTTTTTTCAGATGCTGCTATGGAGCTGTATTGTAAAGTAGTAACTTTCTAGGCAAGAGGCTAATAGATGTCAGGATTTATTTTCCCTTCTTACGTGGTTGGGGAGGGAAGGGACATGATTGTTTCTCCTTGTTGCGAATCTACATGTAACTCTTTCTAATAGAGGAGAGTATGCATATTATCCTGTTGAATCCTGTCTATTAAAAGGGTTGATTTGGCACTTATCTTGAAAGAAGTACTTTGCGTTACATTTGGGGTATTACGCTTTCCAAGTTTGGCATTCACAAATGTCTTCCCTTACGTTACTGCATCTGTTAAGAATTTTGGCTTTTTTGACTTTTTTTTTTTTGATAGTCATTCTTCCTAGTGCAGTGCATAGACTAATAACTTATAGATGATTGCATCAGTACATTCATGCATAGAAGTAAAGTGAATCTAGTATTCCCTTCTCTAATGTATACTGACCATGCTATCGATCCAAGCATTAGTGTAGAACACTAGGCATCTCAGCACTTGATGGTGCAAAATGCTAATTTCAAAGGGAGCTCCACATTTTATGCCTTGATACAGTTCACTGTAAACCCAAATATGTATTCAGAAAGATGGAGGAAAATACAAAGCTCTTGCCTGTGCACTGTCAAATGTCACTCCATAAAATTTCTGATTTCAGGTGACTGCTCTTGAGTGTGCTCACAGGGTATAAATGGCCAAAGTCACATCTGTCTGTTGGTCTTTCATTTGCTTCAGTACATAGCAGCTAAGAACTAGGGTTCTTTGCTTTGGACCAGTGCTCAACAGAAGAAATAGAATGAATAAATAAATAGCTTTTTATCAACAAAATTTCAGTTTACGGTCTTTGTTCTCAGAAAAAAATTGTATGTGCCATACCTTTAATTTACCTCCCCGTGCAAATATTTAATGTTTACTGTGCTAGGAATATCAACAATGTCTAGTGACCTTTCAAGCAGAAGCTCTACTTTGTGTTTTAGTTGGGCTTTAAATCTGGCTCATGAATAATTGTTAGTGGACAGGCTTAAAATCAATGGGAGTTTTGTTTCTAAAAGACACATTCATTTTTCATTGGAGGCTTGGAGCTTAGCAGTTAACACTTTCGTGTTACTGTATTCATGTTGTACGTGCCCCTTACCAGTATGATCAGGGTTTCCTTTGGACCTCTGTGTTTTGGTGTTTTTATTATTTGGGGTGTTGGAAAAGTTGCCTTTCCCATGATCTACATGAATGACCTCATCTTTCTGGTACTTGCCATCATAAAGGAGCAAAAGGTACAGAAGATGAACCTGAGCAGGGATATGTGGGAATGAGAACCCTAAATTACTCTGTAAGACTGCATTTTTCGTTGGACAGGGGAAATCTAGAAACTTTCTTTGTTTAATGTGATGACATTAAAAAGTAATCTTTGGTAATCACTTTGAAACTACTGAACTGGATCGTCATACTTGCTGTTGCTCCACTGGGGGAAAACTATTATAGAGATCTCGTCACAGATATCTCAAAATGACTGGGCATTCTTTATAATAATATTCTGCACTTCCAGTTTTATTTGTAAGTTTTATGTGACATCTGAGAGCCTGACAAACAATGAAGTCTAATGCCTCAACTTCAGGGTGTGATCTCTGCTCCATGTCATGGATGTCAGCTCCTGTGAGAATCAGATCCACTGCTTTGTTGGGTTCTACACTCAAATGAAGCACTCAAAATTAGTTGTTGTTTATTTAATCCTAGTTTAAATGGCTTTTTGAAAGCCATCTTTTGAATTCTCTGCAGGATTCTGAATGGATTCTGCATTTAAATCCAATTTTAAATAGTTTTCTGCTTAGACTTTTCACACTGTTGAACCGTGTAACAAACATGGTGACATATTCATTGTAAATATGTGTCGGAGCAAGCAAGTACTGTTAGGCCTTGTTTAACAGATGGCTAATCTTAGAATATGTGCTTGAGTCCTCTTTGCTAGTACCATGGACAGCTTTGCCAGCGTTGAGTAACTCCTGCCTGGTGAAAGTGGGGATGCTGTTCATAGCTTCAGCTGCTGAACTTCTGAAGCCAGTGTTTGTTGTTGAATAACTTCTCCCTTGTGTTCTGCTGTCTGAAATCCTTACTGAAATTAAAGTGACATTTTTCCCTGTTCAACAAAACTAAAAAAAAAAAGAAACCCCCCAAATTACTGAATAAACACTACTGAAGTTTTTTTCTACAGTGATTTATATATTATTTTGAGGGTTTTTTTTAGATATTTAGAAACTTTTAAAACCTAACAGGCCTGAGGAAGATATCTGTGGCTTAAAATACTATCTCCCAGTAATTTATTAAGCTAAGCTGCAGCTGTTTCATCTAGGCAAGCACCTTGTCCTTCCTGAAATAAACTCTGATAATGTTACCTATCAAAAGCCCTGACAGAGCTACTGGCTGCCTCGGAGAGAAAGAATTAGGTCTAATAAAATGTTTCTAACAAAAATAACAGGAAAATAGAAAAAGGAGCAGCTCCTCTAGGAAGAGCCATCTGAGGTATGCTTCAGTCTTGCTTCATTTTGACACCTGTTTGTTTTTTCTTGTTCTACTAAAGCTGTAGGTAATGATTTAGGCTTAAAGAGAATGAAAGACAGGAAACCTTGAGCATTGTGTGGTGTAGGGTTTTTTTTGGTTTTTTTTTTTTTTTCTTCTGTGTGTTAAACCCCCACTGCAGAGTATTTTGCTGCTTAATGTTTCTTCAGTATTTATGGAGGAAATCTATAAACTTGGGAGGGGTAAATAAAGGTAATTGGGCTTTGCAAAGCCTAAAAGCAACTGTGTGATGTTATATAGGCCAGGGCATGAGATGGTTGAAAACTGTTTGTGGTTTTGCTTTGTCTGTATAGCTTGTGGTGTTTTGCTGTTATTATAGTGCCTTTTATCTCACAGGGCATTTGACTGCTCACATTGAGAGTGATGCTTAATGGAAGACGGTGAATGTTTATCTTGCTGTGTTTGAACAGTGAGTCTCAGAAAATGGATGAGAACAATACTGTGGTGTCAGTGATCGCTTTAAGACTTAGAATCCTTCCTTATCTTTTATTTTTGGTAAACAAAATTGTTGACATTATTGAAGTTTTCCTTCCATAGACAAGAAAGGAAGCAGGCACTGTAAATCCAAGTTGAATCTTGGATTGTGCTTGTACAAGAATTCAGTGTTTCATGCAGGGGTGCAATGACCATAAGGTGTGGGTCAGGACAGACATCTCCTCATCAGACCAAGTGTCATGTTGGTGAGTGCCTCCACATGAAGCTGATTCATCTTCATCTTGAGGGTGAAATGTGAAGAGCGAGCAGAAGAGAAGGCTGCGTGGAGACCTCATAGCAGCCTTCCAATATCTGAAGGGGGCCTATAGGGATGCTGGGGAGGTA
>JAOEHY010031343.1:0-41759 GCA_025447955.1 Psilopsiagon aurifrons | reverse complement strand
ATTACTGGTCTCCAGCTGGACATTGAGCCATTGAGCACAACTCTTTGTGTGCGGCCATCCAGCCAGTTCTTTATCCATCTATCAAATTGATGTCTCTCCAACTTAGAGACAAGGATGTCATGTGGGACAGTGTCAGATGCTTTGCACAAGTCCAGGTAGATGACATCAACTGCTCTACCTCTGGCCATCAGTTTCGTAGCCCCATCGTAAAAGGCCACCAAATTGGTCAGGCAGGATTTCCCCTTAGTGAAACCATACCTAAAGCTATGGTACTGGTAAACTTCTAAACCAGGTGGCAGAAATCCCCAAACTGCTGAGTCATACTGAAGCCCAAACATTTGTTTTAGAAAAGATAGTGCTCTGCTTAGAGGAAAGGACAAGCTGCAGGCAAAATCATCAGAACACCTTGGGTGAAAGGCAGAGAGTTAACAGCAAGGTGGGGTGTCCTGAATGGTGGTGTTCAGCCACTTCAGGCAGCCCTATGCTATCCTTTCAAATAACCCCAATGTGATACCCTTGCTTTTTCCTAGCAGCTGATTCCTCCTCATGGTTCCAAAGCACTGGGCATTCCAGATAGAAAATCCTAATGGGAATGGGGTGGCTTGTCTGTGCACTGTATGTACACATTTTGGATGCAGGCGAATGCCAGGAGCCAGCGTCCTTTCCTGGTCAGTGATTGGTATGGGTAGAAGAATGTTTGACACGGATTTGTTGACCATAAGTTCTCTCTGTCTGTAAGTTGTCTATGGGAGAGAGGAAATAAGTGAGTTCTTTTGTATTGAGAAACTTACCTTTTTTTTTTTAATCCTAAAGTGCTGCTTATGTTCTGACACTGACAGAACAATCTCCTAACAAGGTCTCATTCGCTGTGCATATATACAAAGGAAATAGGTCTTCCCCCCACCATTTTTGTAGGTGTCTTGTACACCTTAATCAGATTTTTCTAGAATTGTCTGATAAGTCAATTATCTAAGTAGCTGTGATGGTATGACTAAAACATTTTACAGGTGGCGCAGTCACTATTATGTGACTCTCTCAGCATGTGTAACACCAAAAAAGAATAGAGACTGAAACATGTTGAAATTAATTGCTCAGAGCATATTCTCCATTGTAAAAATGAGCATAATTAATTTAATCTTTACTGGAAAGAATAAAGATTGCTAATGTTCTCATTACTTCATTTATACTTCAATGTAAAAATTGCTGTTAGTGATTAAAAGATTGTTTCCAAAAAGCAAATTATTAAAAAGAGAACATAATGCAGGCTTCTGTAAGAATAAAAGAACATCATCTATTTTATTGGCCTCCTTATATCAAGAGTAAAATGGCTATGCCACACAGCTAGGCCTTTACTCAACTGGGTTAAACCTTCCCTGTGCAGAACTTGACCTTCGAAGGGTCGAGCATTGTCACTGGTCATAGACTAAATCCTGCAAGATGCTGAATGTTCCTACTCCTTACAGAAGAAGCTGGGACTTAAGAGACTTGGCACCTGTAGGGTCTTGAGTCTTGTCAACCTCGGAAGTACAGGCTTCCCTTGGGAAGATTTAGATTTTAGATTCAGTAATCTAAAGAAAGGGATATACAGGCTAGAGGTTCTTGAGAGTTACCTTGTTTCTCTTATATGAACAGCCCTTTCCTGTTGAAAAAGCATATTCATTAGGAAACGTTTCTGCCATGACGTTGATCCAGATCCATGCGCATGTCCTTCTCCCAGTGTGCTGTGTGCCTCCCACTCTAGCAAGCCCATCCTGTGTTAGAACATGAGGGTGTCTAGAGCAGCCTCGCAGATCTGCCTCTCTCCCTCCCTGATGACCAGAGCACCTGGATGTTGCTCAAGGCAGGAGAAACAAAGCAATTAAACTGCATGTCTTACCTGGCGCTCAACAGAGCATTCTGAAGGTCCAGCAAATAACAGTAATACCGCCATTCCTGTAGCTGTGTCTGATGACTCAACTCTCCCAGGTTCCTCAGATTAAGGTGGGGGAGAGGGTTCTTCCTGGCCCTGCCAAGTTGGATGGGAAGTAGCCTTTCAGAAAGGGGAACCTTTCCTTGGCCTGGCAGAGCTTCCTTTGCTCCTCATTGCTGTAATTCCTGCCAAATTCTCACTAAGATTATCTGTTTGCCTAATGATTGTGAAGTTATGTTTGCATACAGGAGCCATGATAAAAATGTTACATCTTTGTTTCAGTTGTCTCCTGAAAGCTGGGATAAAGCCAAGCACCTCATATTATGAGGTAAGAAGCAGTCCTTTATTAAACAATAACATGCGTATGCTTATTTTCAGCAGAAGTTGAGCACTTTCTAGAGAATAAGGAATCTTTTAAAAACTGTGTAGTTCTTTAATGTTTTATGTGCTTTATCTGAGTTTTTGTGAACTTCAGTGTGTGAGCAGCTGGAAGAAGTGCTAGTGACTTACTAATTTGTATAAGCTTTTAAATTTTTCAGATGACTGCCATAAAAGAAGCTCTTACAAGATTTTATGGTGTAACACCGAAGATCCAATGTCTTCCTCCAGAAGAGGTAAAAACCCCACCCGCTCCCCAACACCACCCCCCCCAAACTGAAGAACAAACAAAAAAGCAACCAAACAAAACCCAACAAATTACTTTTTCAAAGAGCACTTCTTGTCAAAAAACAAAAGCAAAAAGAGCAAAAAATCTTCAGCATGTTGGAACTTAGGTCAGGGTGTTACTTGTTTATACAGCTCTTTGCAGGTACATATTGCTTAATTCTTGGAGTTGAGTTCGTAAAAGCACATTGCTTACATACTGGCACCACTGACTTCATCTTATGTTGTTGTTTCTACAGCTTTTTCTTAACACAGAAATAATTTTAGCTCAAGAAGCATCCACTCTACCTAGTAACTTTGCTGTTAGTATACTTACCCAGAAAGTGGGAGCACTGAGTTTTAAAGGTCTCTTTGTCTTAAAAGATTTGAACCAGCATCCCTTCCATGAATCCTGTAAACACCACGTTAGAGGTATTGCTGTAGCTGAGTACTTTGGACTCCTACTATTGCTTAATTGCCATATAGTAAATTACTAGAACCAGCAAGAGGGAGCTGAATGGAACTGGCGGCTGGCAGCCTTGACCAGGGTACTGCCTGTCAACAGTGGTCTTCCCTTCACTAGGCCAAACTCGCATTCTGCATGAAGAAGTTCCTCAATGGTCAAAATCCTTCAGAAATAAAGCAGCTCAGAGGCTTGTCTCAGAGGCTTTTCTCAAAAGCCAGTGCCTAAAGAAGTACAGAAGAGGCAGGAGGACGATAAGTCTTTCTGTTTGAGGCAACAGTGTCTAGAACTTCCATTCTTTCTACTTTTCCTTGCCAACAATTATATGGTGAGTCATGATGCAGTAGAGAATGTGGTATGCATAAACAGTGTGCTGTAGTGTAAAGTACAGGTCACCATATCTGACCTAAAAAAGTCTTTGAAGAAACAAAATAGCGTTCTGAACACTTACGTGGGTAGGCTGCATAACTGTTTCTTTCCTTTTCCAGCTAGGTTACTCTGTTTTTATTGAAAAAGAAAATAAAAAAGCAAACCCACAAGATAGTTTTCCCTATTACAATCGGTTCCTTATTAGCTCAGCTTGATAAAAGTGTTTTACAACAAAACATTTGGCAGAGTTATTGCCCATACGCAGACAACAATTTTATGAAAACTTGCCAAGATAAAGTTGCTCTTGGAGTTTAATAGCTTGTATGTTGTCAGCTCATTTGCTTTAGTAGTGCTCTGAGGTTTTTGTCCTCAAATGTTTTTTTAAGTCACTTTAAGCCACAAAAGCATATGAGTTGAATGTGGGTTGCACACTCAGCCACCTCTTGATGTTGAAGAAATACAGAGCTAAAACAAACCCCAGTTTCTAGCTCTGTTTGTTGTAGTTCTGCCATTGCTCTTAGTACAACTGGGATACTGCTCAAGTTATATGAAAGTAGTTTACAGCTTGAGTCTCCTGTGCTTAATAGCTGACGCTAATGGTAAAGAGAAAGGAAAAAGTACACTCCAGTTATTTAAAGATAGCCCTTCTCAGAGTTTCAGCCTTGTCAATGCCTGAAGTGCATTGTGGAGGTGCTTTGATGTTTAAAATGCATTACACACTTGCTGTGTTCTTAAATTTCTTAAAAAAAAAATCACAACCCCACCCCAAACCCAACAGCAAGGAGAAAAGAAACAAAACAAAACCAAACATAAAATCCCCAACAACAAAAGCTAAAACCAAACCAAAATATAAAACCAAAAGAAGCTACAAAACCAAACCAAAGCAACAACAAAAGAAACCCACCTACCATAGTAATTTCTCTCTTGTACATATATTTTTGTCCTGCTGCAGTGGTTTCAAAACCAATTTTTTTTCCACATGCACGCCTGAGCATTTTGGGTGATTTTTATTTAAACATCTTCCATGCCTGCTTGCCTTATTCCTGGTTGATATTATTCTTACTAGCCTGTCCTCCAGTCCAGAAATTACATTTCTGATACTTTCTGACAGCTTGTTTCCGGATTCTTTCCAGTAACAGCTGTTACAGAGCTAAGTTTATTTTCTCCTTATGGAGAATTTTTCTTTGCCTTAATTCTCATCCTACAGAAGAGCTGTTAAAAGGTGGCTTTCAGGTCATACATACCCTTCAATATTCAGAGTTCAGCCAGGCTTCATCATTAAGGTGAACAGCTTCTGTGTACGGTGCAGATTGGGCAAATGATGATCTATGTCACAGCATTTCATAATAAGGCTTACTAGTTAGGCAGATTCCCTAAGCTATTACTGAATTATGTTGTTGGAAATTGCTTCCTTGTCTGCTTGCTCCTTAAAGACAAATATGCATGATAAGTTGCTGAAAGTGAATGCATCTGGTACCTGTTTTCTTCTTCACATTTTTCAAGTGACAGATATTCAAATACGCGCTGTTGTATTCTATAGATAAGGCAGTATATATGAAGAATTGATTTATTTCTTTTCCTTCTCAAGCTGATCTCATCCTTCCTGTTTCTAGGGTGAAAAAGCGCAAACAATTGGTCAGATTGAATTCTGTTTCACCAAGGAGCTGCAGCTGAGAAACTGCACAGTACAGAATGGTGAATCCAAACCATTGCCAACTGACTTGAAGCTTGGAACTGAGGAGTTGTCTGTCTGCAGTGATACTCTCCCAACATACTACCCTTCACAAGTTCAAGATCATAAATGAAGCCATAAGAGTCTGAAAAACTTTTTCAATTGTAACAAAACCCAAATCCTTAAAACATGCTTTGGGAAGCAGTCTTGACTTAGCAACATTACAAAGCCCTGTCCGTATCACAGGCATACTGTGAAGATTTCTGCTGGAAAACACAATTCCTTTGCCATGAAACGAGAATGGTCCACATTGTAATGTCAGTTGCAGGCTGAAGTGTTACATTTTGGCTCTGATATTGATGGGACTAGAATCTGATTTAGAGCTTTGCTTAGACTTCATGGCTTGCTTAGGGCTTGAATCAGTGTTCAAGAGAGAACTGTGATTTGAGTCAACGTTCAAGAGAGAACTGTGACTTGCTAGTTTCACTTGCAGTTAAGTCTGCCACTTAAGGCACTTTTAGTTTTTGCCAGTGAGTCAGGGAAATTAAGTCATTCTTTGTTTTGAAAGGATGTTTGTCTCTCTCACATGAGATAACAAATTTTTGAGAAGAAAATACTGTAAACAAGATGAGCTGAGAGACCTGTCTGGGGCTCCTTTTCCAGACAGGAATTGTGCAAATTGTGTAAACTTGCTTTCCAGAACTCCTAAACAGGGGCTGTGTCCCATGAGGCACATTAAGCCTTTCCTCATTCAGAGATCACAGAGGACCAAAGATGACAATTTTTGCATAACTTCTTAGTGAATGAAATAATGTTCACCAGGTTTTGGCGCTTCTGCCTGAAGGACTCCAGGAATACTGTATTAGTAGCCTTGGCTATTCTTTGTTTGATTTTGCTACAGTAGCTCCATACAGTCTTGAAGAACAGCCAATCTTAGAACTTCTAGTACAGGACAAAATGTTAGGCCCTACAAATACATTGTTAATTTTTCATTGTACTTGAACATTTAACATTACCACACAAATATGAGTGCCTGCGCTTTTATTTACAAATGAGGTTGTCACATTATCATTTTGTTCCAAGAAACAGCTTTTTGTAAATGAATCAGTAAATGCCACCAGGTTTCAGTAGAAAGTACAAAATTCTCTTAACTCTTTCAAATGGTGCATAGGTTTGGGGTAGACTACATAGAATGCAAACAAGTCAGAATGAACACCAATTTCCATTTGATATCATAAGTTTGGTGTTTTATTTCCAAGAAACAAGACTCACTTTTTTATCAAAATTGTGCTATTTTTTTAATGTTTTGGAATTTTTTTTTTTTGTCATTTGGTGAAGTCCTTTGTTCTCCTTTTCCTGCCAAAGCTGTGCCAAATCCGTGCTTAAGCTAATTAGTGAGGGAAGTGGAAACAGAGTTTGGTAGCCACCATCGGACAATCTCTTTAACATCTTCCTTGGGGCTTTTAATTCATCAGTTTGGTTATGAACACAGCCCTTAAACAGAACAGCAGACTTCCCAAAATCTCACTGTAAATATTGCCACCTTGGCTCAGCAGGTGCAGTAGAAAAACAATCCCATTAAATCTACAGCAACGTGCTGTACTGCCAGATGAGTGATTGTTGAGTTTTCTGTTTTTCTGTAGTTGTTTTAGTTTCTTGGTGCTCTTCAATTGGAAGAAAAGCTCAAGTGTGGAAGCCTTGGCAAGTAACATTAGCTATTGGAAGCAGTGGTAGCATTAGTTCTTGCACAAACATATGCTTAATGAAAGTTCAAATCAATAGCCTGATTTTTTTTCTTCATTGCAGTGTAAATTGTATTTTCTTTTATAACGCCAAACAGTGTTTAGGGAGACAAAATATACAGTATGAGTTCTCTGCCATTCAAGAGTAATGCATTAATTTAAGCAAAGTCAACAGCTGCAAGTACGTAGCTTACAGTGAAATGACACAGACACTTCACAGTGAGGCTCAAAACTGACTCTTGCCAAATAGTGGGTAGAGACAAGAGTCAGAAAAGTTCAGCCTCTGCAGCAAAGTAGATAACCTAATTTTTAAATGCAAGAAATGTGAGGGAGCTGATCAGTTTTAAAACTTTGAGGAGAAACCAGCATAATATAAAATGAGAAAGAGGAAGGGAGAGAGAGAGCAAAGCCAGCAGCATGCTAAACAACAACCTGCAACTGAATAAGAGATGGCTGATAAGTGTTTAATCAAGACTGGCCAAAAATAACCTCTCAAGACTCTGAAGTCCTTCTTAAAAGGACGTACCTGAGGTACTGCATTTGCCTTAATAAAGCCATACCCACATTCTTTCTACTGTGCTAATGTTATTAAACATTAAATATTTTAATTTGCTGTGGCTTATTAGTAGCATCAGTAAAACACTATGTATGACTACCGTTGCTTGGGTGTTGACAATCCCCACTGCCTAACTTCAAGGAAGATACAAATGTCTTTTAAAATCTGATTACTGATTTTTATGCAGAGAAAAAGGCACTATAAGATTTTAAGGGATGTGGATGTGGGCAAACAGGAGAGCAGATAACAGATCTAAGGTCATATCCAGCCCATTATGTTCTGTTTAGCAATGGCTTACAGCCACTTACCTGCCTCGGAAATTGCTTTCCATCCGAATTTATATGACTTCAAGACTTGGATTAACACAGTTTAAATACAAGAGCTAAACAAAAGTATATTGGGAGCCTTAAAAATTGCTTCTGTTCTGAAAAGTGTCAGTCAGTTCCTTAAGAAGAATAAAAATCTGTCAGTCTTGAAGATTCAGCATAGCCTGGGGAAGATGAAGACTATATGCTTTTCTGCATCGTTAAATAACTAAATCCCAGCAGGGGCAGTGCATTAAAACACTAGTCAGTTCCACAAAGGGAACTAGTTTGTTTATACTCTCTCTCCGTGTGCGTTATCATGCAAAATGCGTGAGCATCTCTTGGGTTTACACTAGAGCATGGGTTGTCTGTCATCTTTCCAAGGACAGCCCCTCTTCCTAGTCCATGGGCAGGTTATTTTCTCTCTCTTGTCCTCTTCCTGACCTGTACTGAGCCTTTCTTGGCTGCACAGGAACCCAGGTTCAACCAGATGACCCATGCTCATGTATATTGTGTTTAAGGCTACTTCTGTCTCTCCCTACCTGCAGCCACCTAATTTGCCACTGCCAACAGGATCAGCAGATGGAAGAAGCAGAGGAGACTGCTCCACATTGCTCTTACTCAATTTGGGGGGCAGCAGCCATTTGCCGTTGCTGAGCTGATAGGCAAAGCTTCCTGTGCAGGCTGAAATGGAGGTGGCAGAAGCCTCTGTTGCATCTGCAGTCTGCACCCTCAGCAGCTGGCAAGCACCACACTATGCTGCTGGTCCCAGCTGCTGCCCAAGGGAAGGAAAAAAGTGGCTGTAGGACTGCAGTGCCCACACAGCATGTCAATACACTGCAAATCAAGTCACACAAATGTGGACAGGCCAAGTATCTTCAGCAGCAAAGCAGCAGGTGCAGGCCTTTACAGTGGGGAGAGGGGATTTTCACAGGGATGGGTTCTTGAGTTTGGGCAACCTCTGGTGTGGTTGATCTTCAGGCAGATGTTCTCTGGATCTGGCTCTGCCAAGGACATAGAAGTTTTAACATCACTGTTAACTGTATTATTGATGCCTGATGATGGTACTGATGATGCAAATTGAAAATGTCAGGACGTTGCAAGTCACTTTCACAGAAATGGAGCAATTGATAATGAGGAATGTTGCATTCTAAATTCAGACTGCTTCCTTCACAAGGCTTACTGTATACCTTCCCTTCTTGCATGTGGGTATTCTCTGGTCCACAAAGTTGCTGTAGATCATCCAGATTTTATATAAAGAATTCATTTTAGAAGGGTTTTCAGTTTCTTGTGCTTTGGAGATTGGAGTTTTAGTATCCAGGCTAAGCAAGACCTGATGTGGTAGACAGGCAAATTATTTTATGCTTGCGTGTTGTGTTCTTCATTATTGCTTACCCCAGAGTACGCCAGAGCGTCAGAGATTGGGCAAGCATTAGATAGACCTCAAGAGCAGCCAAGCGCAACCATTTCCACAGATTGGTGGTATGAACCCTATGAATATATTCAGCATGAAAATCACAGCACTGACATTCAAACACAGCTCAGTTTGAAGAACTGATGTTTCAAATTTGAAGGACTGATGCTTGTCTTAGGAAAGAGAAGCAAAAATGTCCCTATTTGATAAAAAACTTATTAAGCAGGTTATAGAAAATTCTGAAGAATAAAATATCTGAATACCATGGCGCTATCTGTAAATTCCTGAGCACAGCCTCACTTACCAGAAAAGAAGCTGTTCACTTAAGATTCTTCTGTAGCTCACGCAGTTGTTTGCATTACCCATGCTCTGCATTTAAATGAGAGAAGCTAAAACAAAATCAACAAGATCTAGAAGCATAGCAGTTACCCTGTAATAATTACAATCTATAAAAAAGTATGTTGCATCTCAGCAGGTACCCACCATTAGATCACTTCCGTTTAGTATTGTTGAGTAGAGCTGTGTGCTGTCATCTTTGGAGTGGGGCTTCTCTCTTTCTAAGGTACTCAGCTGAGTGTAAAGAAACTGTGATGCTTCCAGCCGAAACCGAAGAGCTATCACATTACCTGAGTGCTGTCATTCTATCCCATCAGTCATCCACAGATCCATGTCCCTTACTAAGATTTCATTGGTTAAGTTATGATAAGACATGATCACAGGATCATAGAATAGTTAGGGTTGGAAAGGACCTTAAGATCATCTAGTTCCAACCCCCTGCCATGGGCAGGGACACCTTGCACCAAACCATGTCACCCAAGGCTCTGTCCATGGCCTTGAACACTGCCAGGGATGGAGCATTCAGAATTTCCTTGGGCAACCCATTCCAGTGCCTCTTACAGTAAAGAATTTCTTCCTTTTTTCCAATCTAAACTTCCCCTCTTTAAGTCTGAACCCGTTACCCCTTGTCCTGTCACTACAGTCCCTAATGAAGTATCCCTCCCATGTCCAGATGACTTGAGCTATCGCTTCTCAGTGCCAGCTGGTGTGGGTTTGTGTTCAAAGGAATATTGTGCAGGTACTGTCCCCTCCCATAAACCCTGTTTTGCAGGTATTTTCCGCATGCCTAGGGCATGCATTTGTCAAGGATTTATTAGCCAGGAGGCTGGCTGACTGATGCTGTAAGTGGAAACTGCTTTCTTGTCTCCAAGGCTTACAATGGCAGTATCCTACTCTGGTAGTAGTTTTATGCATAACAGCTGGCCCTGTCTTATTTATCCTCCAGCCCCTGGATATCTTAAGATTTTGGTTTCACAGTTTCCGTGGGTTTCAGTGAGCAGCTTGTTATTTCTGAAGCCTGCTGCAGGATGATCACTGTTACAAAATAGTTCTGGGACACAAACTACCCTCTCATTTCCAGTGGCTCATGTTTCTCTTTGATTCCCTTCATTATGCTCAGTGACTCGAGGGATGAACAGACCACGCACTTTGATCTTCCAGAGTAACCAAGCCATATATGAAGGCCCAGATATTGTAGCAGAGAAAAATCTCTTTAATCTCATGGACAAAGTACACTCATAATAAATATCTATTTCCCTTTCCCCTTTTTTCTTCTCTGTTACTACTTTGAGAGATTCTGACTGCAAGTGTCACTGGAAGGCAGGCACATTGATGAATAGCTGTTAATCCTTTATTTGTTATCCCTTTGGCATCTGTTTTTTGGCATGTCTGGCTGATTAATGGGCTTGCTGTCACACCTCACTAAGAACAATTGGTCTAAAAAAAATCAAAAAAGATGGCAAAAATGGATGTTTATTAAATCAGTTCATAGTCTGGAACCTCCATAATTACTTCAGCAGAAATACACCATGCATAGCCCGGTCTGTCTGGGCAGATGGGAGAACAGGGAAATCGGTGTATGTTTTCCTACTTAACTGTGCCACTATCCTCCTGAGAGTGAAATTCATTTGAAATCTGATGACAATTTTAAGCCCCACACAAATGAAGTAAGGCTCCCATGCACTTGCTGTCTGCAGAGGGGCATTTCATCTTTGCTAGCCCTGGACAAGTAATAAAGTCTAAATGCTCAAAACTGTCAGAGCTTTGGGAGGCAATTAGAACTCCTGGTCAATACAGTGGAACTGAAACTGGTTTAAGCAGGTGAGCAACTTGTGCTTTCACGGTGGGGACCACATGCTGCTGCAGAGGGATGACTAGTGCAGTAGCTGGACTGAGTCTTAAATCTGCCTCTTTCCCAGGGTGGCAAGGGGGCATGCGCTGCTACTCTGGGGCAGCCCTCAGCCTTTTGGGATAAACTCAGTACGGCATTCCCGTCGGGAGCACAGATAGCACTGGTTAGTGTAAATAAACACCACAGAGTCCCATGTCACAGTCATACTCCTCCAGTCACTGGGAGAGGTTTCTGGTGCTACAAATGGCCTCTGGAGAAAATGTACATGCAGGTTTTGTAGCAGAGATGAGAACCCAGGGCTTCTCCCCGCTTCGGGCCATTGCAGCCAGTTTTCTTCACAACTTCGCAAGGAGGCACTTGGAGGACACCCTGTGCAAAACAGCTCCCAGTCTGGAGGTTTGGATGCTCAATGGGAAAAGAGAAGTGTTTGTCCCTCTTTTACCCTGCCAAGGGTTGAGCACAAGGCACCTCCTCTCCTGTGGCTGGCATCCCTGCTTCACTTGCTGCTGGGTCCTACAAATGAATAGCTCCAAACTTTCACCTCTGTTTTAAACACAATGCTGTTGTGTTTTGCAAGAAGCTTCGTTCTGTCAGTGTAAGTGACCTAGGCTCTTGGAAAGCTGCCTCAAGGACTGGTGGGTGAAGGAATAACCTGGCCAGGCAGGTGTGCATTGGGTGCTGAACTCCTCCTCCTCACCTGCATGAGCCATCCACATCCAAGTGCCTGGGCAGCATCAGAATAAAAAACTGAGAGTGAGCAGCTTGCAGGACTAGGTGCCAGAGTCTCCCAAAATCAGATTTTATGATTTGAATGTCAGAATTCCCCCAAATCTCACAAGAATCACAGGGGCTCTTTTGCATCCATCCACAAATACTGTATTATTTAATACAGATTCTTAAGTCCTTCAGGCTTGCAAATCAGCTAGCTAGTAACTTTTCATATTAGATATACTGAAGACTTTAATAACCTGATATAATTTTGAACATAGTGATTATATATTCAGTTTACAAGAAAAATGGAGACTCATTAGAGTCAATCAGGCAGGAATTATATGAACTTAAATTGCAGGTATTTATCGCAGTTTCTCAAAAGAATATTTTACTAGCTATTTCGAAAGAAGGAGCTGCTTCTTTGTTATTATGTAGAAGTACTGCCTTCTTTATAAGGAACTTCTAATGAGATCTTTCTCTAATCCTGATGTTTCATGGTGATCTGACTGCAGTATATCATCATAGGTCACTGAAAAATGAGGTAGCGAGTGTGAAAAATATATGTTATTCTGGCAATTTCTTAGCAGTCTATTTTAAAGGTTTTGTTTTTGTGATGACTAGAATGAGAAAGCTTTGTTTTAGATAATGCAATAGGAACTGATTCAGCAGCCGGTGACTTCCAGTGCACTGGCCAGAAAAAGAAGGGGAAAAAAAAAATCAAGAAAACCGAATATTTGACATGCTTAGTTTGTCATGTTTGCTTAGCTTGGAAAACACTGGGAATTTTCCAGTAATTTATAGCTCAGTGACATAAGTGATACAAAGAACACTTACTTCAATGCACACAGATTCAATTTTTTAATATTGCAATTTTTCATGATTTCAATTCCACCCATCTCTGTAAATTTTGTACTATATTTATCTTTTTTAGAAGATTGCATAAGATGTAACCAGTATTGGGGCAATACTGATATATTGTAGCAGATGAATTGGGATAAAATTAATTTCCATTTAGCCAAGGATTTCAGAGTGAAATATTAAATAACATCATGACTAAATTTAGGGAAAGAAAACTAGGTTGAGGTTGCTTTCCAGAAACTTGCTTAACACTTTTTCTCCCCTGAAATTCTTTACAGTGCAGGGGCCTGGTGCTATTGGCTCCAGCCGTAGCGCTTGAGCCTCTTACTGCTTTAAGATAAATTTTTACTGTCAGGTGAACAAATCACAGACTCTGCTAATCAATAACCTTTGCATCACAAATGACTTACAGTAATGCTGCTGTTTTAGATCCCTTCTTTCAATAACAGCATGTGTCTCTTGTAGGTTATTTAGCATTATTCACATTTAGACTGAAAGCTTGTGGTTTGTGCTCATTCTTTGTGGAGATAGAATTTACATGAGCATTCCCTGAAATATCAACTTCAGTTTCATTAAGAGGCACTAGTATTTCAAGACAACTGGAATTTGCATTCGAGTAACAGAGCTGAAAGGTTTGCAGAGAAAAGCATTTTAATTAAGTAGTTTTGCCTTAGAAAAGTAGTTACATTTCTACAGGAAGAAGAGAGCAATTTGTTCCACACAGGCAATTAGATACAAAGACTCTTAAGACAGTGAGCATGCCATGGTGCTGCCTGCCTGCGCCAGACAGTTTATTCCTAAATTTATTCCAGACTTTATGTATTTGTTGAAATTAACTACTATATGACCTGCTTTCAGAAGCATTTCAGGGTAGTTTGTAAAATAGAGAAAGTACAGTTGGTGTCATTTATATGAGACAATAACCAGTTTCAATTTTTCCTAGTTCTGACTTTTTGGGGAGCAGTTTTGAGAAGTCTTTTCCAGTTTGTTGGTGAAAAGTGGGGTTTGGTCAGAAGAGGAGACCATCAAACCAGCTGACATGCCAACCGTGTCCAGGCTGGACCAACAGGGAATTTCTTCCCAGACTCATACAGAACATTTCTGGGTCTTGGTTGCTCACGCTGTGATCATCGGCAACATTTTCATTTCTGTCCTGGAAGAACAACTTCCCAAGCCAACCATTTTCTGCAAGTCTGAATTTTGTTTCCCAGTGAGCCTTTTCTGGACTTCAGCAACTGCCAAAAAGCATTCCTAATGAAGCCAAGATATTTGCAGTTCCAACAGTATCACAATGAAGAGCTGTACTTTATTCTGTATATGGATCAAAACATCAGCATTTCAGACAACTCAGTTCTGAAATTGTGGGACTACTTGTACTTCTAATCTGAACTTCTGCCCGATTTACATTATTCTTCTTATCCTGGGTTGTTTAGGAGAGGGGAAGCAACTGAAAGACCAAGTGACGACTTGTAGGTTACACAGAGAAGTAAAACCAGGCAAGACCAGAACCTCATTTAGTGCTGCATGTATTGGGTAAAATTAGATTCGGAGCATTAGTTGCTGTGTTTTGTTACATGGTATCATAAGAGATTTGGCAGAAGGTTGTTTATGTGACAGAGAGCAGAGATATAAATAATGTTTTTTTGTTCCTACAGGTGCAGGTTTACAAATAAAATTATGGTGGAGAAATAGAGTCTAAAAATAAAGCGCTACGTATCTGAGTTCAAAATGTACTAATTTATAGCATTAAGCCAGCATACACCTTGAAGCACTTCTCAGAAGACTTTCATTTCCCCCAGACAATGTGCATTGCCCATGTGAAGATGAATTTTCTCTGCCCTTGAAAATCTTGTACACAGGTTAAACTACTTTTTATGAGCAATTTAAAAGCTGAAATGATGCATATTCTCTATTAAAGTAGCTACAGTAAATGTAACTTTTCCCACATTAGCCAATACTAATCATTATGGTGGTAAAATCAGAGGATAAATTGGAGATACTTAATAAATAACTGGGACATGGTGCCTAAGAATATGCATCTGAATATTAAGCATTGCAGAATTGTTGTGGAAACCATTGTAAAATAGTATTTATGTATAATTAACTGTAGGTCAGTTGTCAAAGTAGCAATCATAAGGGAGGCAATGGGAGAAGAGACAGAAAGATAGGAATACCCAGCACAAAGTAGGTTCCAGATTTCTAGTGGCTGTGGGTACTATTGAACTCTTTTTAATTCTCATTCTTTGCCTAATTTCCATCCATGTATATTCCAAATAACCATCCCCAATCAAAATAAGAACAAACAAACAAGCAAACAAAACAAACCCATTAAGCAGAATACTTTTTAAGGAGCTCTGGGGAAATAAGACAAAGTCAGTTTCTGAAAAACTAGTTGTGTCTTTATTTGAAAAAGGAAACGGGCTGGATTTCACTCTCCATTGTGCCTGTGCAACTTCAGCAGAACAAAATGTGTCCAGCAATTTTGTAATTCAGTTTATGCCGTCTGAAAAATAATTCTGGTCCCCCTGATATTGTCTTCTATACATTTATGGGCTAGAAATGATATATGTAGCAGATATTAGTTGCTACCACGATGTATTTGTCAATGTAATGCCACATTTAGTTTTAAAGAAGTGCATGACCAGTTCTGTTCAGCACCACGCTACAGTTTTTGTTCACTACACAAACTGGTTTGCTAGGGAGCTTTGACTTCTTTTTCTGTGCTCTTAAGTATAAGAAATCAAGATAGTTCAGGTAGCCCAAGTTGTACAGGCGATCCCTGAGGACACCTGTACTCTTCGTGGTGGCATCATATGGAGGAGGTTACCCAGAAGGGCTAGTGACTATCTTGGCAAAAGTGTAAGTCTTGAAGAGTCTCAGCAAGGACACAGGGCTTCTGACTTTTTCAATGATTGTCACAGAGTATCAGGTACAATGGAAAGGAAGTAGAGCACAAGTTTTTCATTGCATTAGTAGCACTTCTTTTTCAAGCCAAAATTCAGTTATCAAAACAAGATCTTTAAGACACTATGAATCTGTACCTAAATGGATTTCTAGAACTAATGATTCATGCATCAGAACAGTCCCTCCAGGACACACACGAGTCTCTTTTCCTGTTTTAAAACCCTCTAGAATGTAGACAGAGTTTTAACAAATGTGATTTTTTTCTGTAATGACACAAAATATTTATACTAATACATTGCAACATTTTTGCAACAAAATAGAGACTTATTTGCATAGGGAAAACCAAAAACTCTACACGGTTTTCTGCCTGCAGTGATGTTAGGGTCTGTTTGAAATCAAATAAGTCATTAAACCTGCATTTTCCTTGCTTATTTCTGGCTGACAATGAGCGTGCTAACTCATCTGGTAAAGCAACTTCTGACCCTCAGTTTCAAGTTCTGCTGGTAAAGTCCTCAGGCAAGTAATTAAATTTGAAATCTTTTGAGGACCTCTAAGCATCATTTTCCTTTGTTGTTTCTTAATGCTCCTAGGAAAGGTCTAAGAAAAGTTGTGTGTGTGTGTGCGCGTGTGTAAAACGAGCTCATATCCTTAGAACATTAACATTGGCTTGGATGAAGATGACTTGCATAGCAATTTGATTGTCAATTAAACAGTGGATTCAAGAGTCCTTCTTTACTTGACAGAAATTCCTCCTTGCCTTCTGTGCAGTTAACCTCTTTTTGCGACCTTCTAGTTGCAATGTGCTCTGATCTTATGATCTTACTTGGTCTTAAAGCTCATTTTCAAAGCCAAGATAGGAAGGATATAATCCAATTTTTTTTCCATAAAATAATACTCTGTGACAGCGCTGCCTGAAAACTACTTAGGAAAGTTAAACAAAGGCTTAAATTGGAACAACTTTGGTAGGAAGTCCAAAGATGTGTGAGACAGAGCAATACCCCTGACACAGACAGGTAAAAAAATACTTCAGTTAATGCTGAGTGGAAGCATGAGATTCCAATGACTTTGAAAAGAAAAAATACCTTCATGGGGTATTTATAAATATATGGAGGGACATAAAGAAATGTCATAGAAAAGCAACACAAACACTAAGAAATACCTGTGAGGTGACACTTTGTTTTAGATGAGGGGCTAACACTTGCTCAGGATGGAGGGATCTTTCATTTAGCTCCTTTTTTTGTCCAAGAGGATTCATATTTCTCACCACTCATGAGTCCCTCAGCTGGCAGAGCAGCCTGGTTTGGATTGCATCAACTGTTTGCTGCTTCCCTTTGCACAGGATCAAGAGTCTTTGCTGACAGGACTGTGTCTTAGGATTCCTATCTATCTGCTAAATATCTGAGACACTAAATGCAAATTGCCTCTTCTCTACTTCTTGGTGAATTTTCAGATGTTTTAAGAAAGGATAGGCAACTTTTTCAGCAAGACTAAAGTGTTTCTCCACCCAGAAATAAAATCAAGGAGGTTCACCAGGGTGTGGAGGGTAGGAAGTATGGGTTAGAGTATCCCCAGGGCAAAAAGGTGGCAGTGGATCTGCAGTGCTGGAAAGGAAAGGCAAAACCTGCAATGTGTTTCTTTTTGTTTATTTCCTAGAAGACATTTTCATATCAAAGAATGACGTATGGGATAAAAAAGTGCTGGGATTAAGCACTGTAGATACCATAACAGGTACATGTCAACTAATCTGGAGACTCATTATTTCATAATTATTTTGTTATAGGTGAACATTATTTTTCTTTTTGTGCCTTTTTTTTCCTTTAAATCTTGCAAGGGATGTCATTCCGCAATACAAATAGTTTATAATCCAGTTCCCCTTCACTGAACTTGGTAATTGCCTTCAGAAAACTTGAAAATGCTTTATAATTGGAAAGATGGAAAGAGATTCAATATATCTTACTGGAAAACATCACAGCAGTAGGCTCCATGGCCCTTGGCTTGTACACTTGCCACAGGAGGTATCAGACAGCCCATGCCTGGCTGCCACCTGGGAAACATGAAGGTGAGAGCAGGTTCACATGGTGTCCTTTAAGATGCCAGTTCAATGTGCACAGCCTATAGAGGCAGAAGGTTGGAGGTTACCCCAGTCAAAAACTGCATGCAAAAGGGATCTGTTCAGCCTGCTACTGGAGAAGGCCAAGGGGATATTCCATATGGAAGAGAGTTGAGTGTGGAATAAGGTGACAGGATTTCTATCAGCATTATAAAGGCCCTGAAGTCCTTGTCAGGGACATTGGTATGGATGGTCCACATTAGCTGAACAGCTGAACATTTGTGTTTAATTCCCAGCGATAGCTGAAGGCAATCAGTCTGTGTGGGAGCTAATTAAGCCCTGAAGAGCCAGATAGACATAATGAAGCTAGATTGGGGAAATACTAGACCTTTGAGAGAACATGAGTGTGGATATGTTAAAAGAAGTTGGGGAATGAGGGAGGAATGATCCCTTGCATTTTGTTTTATTGTTCATTGAGGATAGATGGGAGGGCGGTGAGGAGGTTTCACCACGCTGCTCCAGATTTTAATTGAAAGCCCATGCAATCCACCTAAACTTGAGCCTGTTGGTTTTGTTCTTTCTGCTATGGCCTTGGTTTTATACAAGCTTGCAAAAGCTTGAAAAGCCAATTGCAGGTCTAGTGGGTAACAGCAGCTTAAAGCCTGCAACATACCCTGTGTGTCTGAATGGCTCTAATGAGGCCAAGGGAGCTTTGTTTTGAAATCTAGAAGCATAACTGCTCTTGCAGAATTCTGCTCTTTGCAAGGAAAATTGTGCCTCATTTGCACAGAACTAAGACCTTTGGTTTGCCTCTGGTCACCATTGCCCTGCATTCTCTGGTTTAGTACTGCTATGGAAGTGCTACAACTCTGGTCTAATTTTTATCTCCTTTTGTTAAGCCTTTGGCCAGCTGATAGTCAGGCTCACTTTGTCACCTGTGCATAATGCCTTGAAATTTTCTTGGAAGTGGCCTTAGAAGTAATTTATGATAATAAATTCTGCTATACATGCAGAAAAACTGTGTTTCTTTTCAGCAAAGTAAGCTTTTATTGATCAGTACTCATACAGCAGGCTTGGCATGCTTGTGCTTTTCATGCCTTGCTTCACAAACTGTGCTTATATTTTATCTTGGTTTCTGAGGAATACAAAAGCGAGCTAGTGACATGAAAAGCTTCTCGAAGCAGAACATGGAAATCATAACTTAGGGGACATCAAACACAAGCCAAATATAAAATTCTACTGCAAGCATCATGTTATTTACAGCCAAGAAAAACAGATGAATATTGAACAAATTTATTAATCTATACATGTTCCAGAGCTCTTCAAATTATATAGATAGCCAGATAGCAAATGGATGATAAGAGAAAACCCAGGAAATCAGTAACTCAGAACATGAGTTTGTTATACTAGCTTGGATTTATGCTGTTTATATCCTCTTCCACTCAATAGTTACTGTCAGCAACAAGTTACTATTGCTATAATTTAACACTAATCTGAATCAAATTAGCAGTGAGCTACTGCATATCTGACTGACACCCCCATGGATCTGAGACTATGTGGGTGCCTGCATTTTATGTTTCTTTGTCTACAAGCTCTCTGCCCTTACTCAAAGGGAGGACGTGTATCTGACCTGCAGCAAGGAAGACCATAGGAGGTTGAGTGCTGCTAATGCAGCAGGAAGGCAACAGCTCCAACCTTCCCAGGAAACTGTTTCTGGAAAACTCCAGCCCAGAAAGCACCCCCAGCTCAAACATCATGGGTATTGTCCTTTGTCCCTGAGGCTCAGGTGGAGATAGCTCTCATTCAGGTGTTCTTTATTACACTAATGAGGAACTATAAATTCACACAAGCTGGGTGTCCTAGAAGATTTTCTGGCTGTGTTTTTTTCTGGAGGTTTTTGCTGTTTTGATGTATGGTGATAGTATTCTGTGGTGGATGTTGAAGTACACCATTGGTGTGGACTCTGCTGCTGCACTTTGAATTCTGAAGGTGGGAAAGTGGCTTTGGCAAGCCCTACTTCTTTACTGCTTCTCAGGTGGGTGAAGAAGGGCACCTAGAGGTCAGGAGGTATGTGCTACCAGCGTGGTTTATTCAACTTTACAAAGTGATACATGGTGTGGAAAATGTATGCTCTGTATGGGCCAGCTTGCTACTCCCATCTGTATTATTTTGCTGGTGTGCTGCAGGGAGGGAGGATGGCTGTGTGGCATGCCAGGCTCACCTGTGGGTACCACTGTCCCAGTCTTGTGTGCTCCTGTCCTGCTGGCAGGTAGGAATTCTGGTTTGGGCATTGGACTGTTCTCAGTGATGTTACAATGGAAAGCACTTACTTGACCTGTAATGTCTATTTTGGACAGTGGCTGTATTGCAAGCTGATGTCTCTCTCTGACAGTGAGTAGTGCAAGTGCTACATGATTCCTTGTACAGTGTGGTTTTAATTTGCCTATTTAGTTGTTCTTTGGGCTTTCTTCCCTAAAGAAATATGAAATGTGAGCTATGTGGGGGTGGCATACAGCTGTGCTGCATAGCCTGGTTTTTTTCTTCACTTGCACAGCATGACAGGATTGTAGCTCTGGGCTATGGTTTTCTATGTCCCCAGCTCTCCCCTGTGCCCTCACCTTTGCTAATAGCAACTGCATTGATGTGTTCTTCCTGGAATTGCACAGTTGATAGATGCAGGTTGGACTGAAATCTAAAAAGCCTTCAATCATCACCTGTAATATTTTTCACTTCTTGAGTTCACACATTTAAGGCTGTACCTCAGTCATCTCATATACTTGTCTGTAAAAATAAGCAGCTACTATGGTATTCATTTGGGAGAAGGAATCAAAATACAACATGTGACATACTTGGAAAAAAGAAAAAGCCAGCTACTAAACTGTTACTTCTGTGTGGTTTAAAATTCAGAACACTGAGGAAATTAAACTGATTTTAGGTTGGGTGTGTTTTTTCCCCAGAATTAGATACGAAACACCTGCAATGTTTAGCAACTCTATTTTGCTTTCTCGTTTTCAAGCTAAGATCATATTTAAAAAGACAAGTTCAAACTGGTTGAAGTGGAAGAAATCATACTGAATATTAATTTGTGGGTTAGAATTTTTCTATTTCCTATTTATTTTGTATGTCTGTTTTCTGCAGTCTTTATTGATTTGAATGTCATGTGTTCTGTATGAGAGGCAATAATTCCCTTTGAAATTAAGGACCTTTTATGTAGCAAAGCTGCTGTAATGGTAGAGGATTGATGCAGCTTACTTTGAATAGACTTTGTTGGGTTCCTGGCTGTAGATTAGATTCCTCAAAGAGAGGTTAGTGAAGCTGAAGTGTGTCACTATGACTTCAGTTGGTGCTGCATTTGCTCATGTTCTGAGTGGGTGAGATCATGATTTACTGAGTGAAAACCAACAAAACGCTCTGATGTCTTGGTCTTTCCATCCACTCAAGAGAGCAGCTTTACCTCTCCCAAAGCCAGAAGGGGTCTGTGTCAATCTTTTGAATGGGTATGTTTTTTTCTGTCCACTGTGTCTGCAAATATCATTGCAGTTGCAGGAAACCTTGTCTGCTAAAGGTTGGATGAGTTTCTTTTGTCTGAGTAGATATACTAATAGGAAAGTGGGCCATTAGCAAATAGAATATGCTGTATTAAAGTGTCATTTTGTCCTTTTTCTTGATGCTTTGCTCCTTTCCCTAATGTTGATTGAAAAATGGGTCTTCTTTTAGGAACACTATGATCTGAAGTTATTTATCTTGATGTGTTTAAGCAGAGTACATGTTTTGCAGGATCTAAATGAAAGCATCCCCTAAAGTGAACTGGCATACTTGTCCTCAGTCACCTAGAGTATCTGTCATAGTTATTGGGTAAATTGCCATGTGGATTTCTATGACTCAGTGTGTAGTCTTATGTCACATTAATGTAATCCCTGTTGATTTATGTTTGTGAAGTACTGCTTGCAGTTTCCTGATATTTCTCCATGTATTTCTAGGCAATCTTATCTTCTCTGTTATCAGTGTTTCTTGGTCTACTTCCTGACCTAAGGCTGCCTTATGAAAATCGTAGTTACTGAGCATTCTGTCACCAGAATAATGTTGTTCTGTATCTGAACTGATACCTTTGTTATGAAATTACAATTTCTTTGTACTTCTAAATGTAACTACTGACAGGAACAGTGACCTGTGTAAGAGTAGTCTGTTCCATCAGTGAATGTTAATGAAGACCTAAACTTATTTCTGGGCTCAATTCTCTCTGTGCTGTTGGAAGGAAACGGGTGTTCTCCTGTTTCAGTGCAGTCACTTTCACACTGGTGAGATGCAGACTTGTTGCTGTATTATCTTGTTGCTGTTTCTGCCAAAAATTGATCTTGGCTTCCTTTCTTCATGGAGCTGTTCCTACTTCTTTAATAAAGTTTGAGTAGTTGAAGGGGACATCTTGATGCTGTTGTCTTTCTCCATTATTCCCTGTATGCTTTGCAGTGTGCCCCTCTGCTATGGCATTGAGTGGACAAGCCTGAGGCTTCCCTTGGCTCTTGAAGTGGGAGGGTATTGGTGGTGTCTCAGAACACAGTGAGTGTATAAGGAATGAAGTGGAAATAAGTGAAGGGAGCCCCTGGCTCAAAGGTTCTCCCACCACAACCTGAATTGCTCTATTGCTTCCAAACCGGTCTTCCTGACCCCAAATAGAAGGCTATGTGACTGTCCCACTTTTCCTTTCTCATCCCCTAATTTTGGCTAGTAAATGTTCAAGCTGTGTTGCAGCTGCTGAGAAGCCTTGATCCAGCCTTACTTGAGCTGTGGTGTTCAGCACTCCCACCTGCCAGAAGTGTTTGGCTGCAGTGTGCAAACAGGAGCTCCTTTGCTCAGCCAAGCACTGCTGCAATTGTAACTGGGCGAAGATTCTTATCCTTGGTGTGTCCTTGGTCTCTCTGCCCTACTGCTCTGTGAGCTGGTCCTTGACAAATTATGCAATATATTTAGGGGGAAACATAGTCTCTTCTTTGCTTGTGAGATTAAAACATGAAGTCACAAATTTTCCTGTCGCTTTATGCAGCAGGAAATTTTTCACCGCCATTGATTTTTATCAAATGTGTTCAACTAGTCTTTTTAGTGTAATGAGTAGTTCCTACTTGAATGGGGAACATCCCAGTAGCTTGCACAGGGGACTGCTGTGTAGGATCACTTGGCTGAACGCTTCTGAAAGTCAGCATGTTTGCCACAAGAGTCCCTTAATTTCTTGTTAGGTGCAGGAGGTAGCAGGCAAGACTACAGTCTGTTTGACAGCTCAGCTCTGCAAGTGATTAAAGTCTCACATGTCAAGGAGGCTAACACACTTCGGATGTTGAGCAAATGCAGTGAATCAGCTCAGGATTTCCAGGTGTGCAGATCCACCACTGCAAATGTAATGCAGACAGCCCAACTGAGAAAGCAGTCACCTCTGTTGGTAGTGTAGGTGGCCTTCAAGTGAGTTGGGGTTATGTTAACCTGCATCTTAGACAGATCTTGGCTGATGCCATGTGATGCCACATGGTGCTGCTTTCTGTCTTCTGCACTGGCTCACCAGCTGCAAGGTGCACAGACTACGAAGCCAGGTCCACCATAATACCTCTACTAAACTGATGGCACAGTGCAGAAACACAGTGGGGCACCTGCTGTTCTAGCCTGGTAGCCCTATTGGGAATATTGTGTAGGCCACGCCTGTGCTGAAAAGGTTGGTCTAATACCCATATCTGACTTAAGTTTTCTCTTTTCTAAGGTAATTCTTAAAGTATTTAATCAGTTCTTAATATTATTGAGTAGTTAATGTAGGATGTGTCAAGTACCTGCAGCCCTAATGCAGATAATTAATAAGGATTAATGTGAAAATTGTTCCTTTTTCTACAGCTGCTAGCAGCCTTCATCTGTGTTCTGCAGAGGCATCAGGCTGGTTGGTAGTACTAGCCTGTTGTACCATTTAAACTGGAGGAGCCTAATTACCATTGCTGCTCTTGAAGCACAATTTTAATAATCAGTCTAGAACTTTCTCATTGAATACAGATGGGGAAGCCAGAGCATTGCAAAGGTTAAGAATTAAGCTGACCTTCTCTCTGGTGCTGAATAGCTTGCATTTCAGCAGACATATTTTAATTTGAAAATGTTAAGCTATGGGCTTTGCAGTAGACAGATGAATGCTGCTTTGATACTATATGCCTTATTTTATCTGCCACTGTTTCCTTTTGTGTTTCTCAGGGATGACCATGTACTTCACAGCTGAATAGCAAATTGCTTTAGCAGCACTAGGGACACCTATTATATTGGAGTAAGCAACTTTTTCCTTGTGCCTTGCACACTTGGCAATATATAGGTGTTGTTTTGTGCTTCTCTATGTTCTGTAGAAATGATGGTGAACACTCAGGTGCTGAACTTGAAGTAGTTAATGCTGAAGCACCGAACAAAGACAGCTTTTGCTGAGGAAATGTAGTCATCTTGTTTTAGTAATGAGCCTAAAGCATTTCAACATCTGCTCTTGGGAAGAAAAAGTAGTGTGGGGGATTTTGTTTGCTTGCTTTCAATCTAGAAGAGTAGCTTTTGGTAACTTGGGCATGAAACCAAAAAAACATAGGCAACTGACTTCCTTCAATCAAAGGATGATGTATGGTTCCTGTGCCATTTAAAATGTGCCCTACTTTAAGTAGTTCCAGCATTTGGTGCTGACCTGCCCACTACAGATTTCATCCATCTAATACAGGCTTGATGGCACAGATTATAGAAAGCTAGCCGTGCACAGCATATTTATTCCACAGTTGGGATGGTGTAGTGACATATTGAGTCTAATGTGGGACTATGGTCTTGCTTTCTACTTCCCTGACAGAAGGCTGCTTTTTAAGGTAAACCATATAGGCTATTGAAGGATCTGCATATCCTAGTGGACTACATGATCACTGGCATGTCTCAGCATCTCTCCTTTCTGTTGAGGCTGTGCCTGGTCTATGCATGCATTTCTGCCTTCCACTGTGCACTGACAGAAATGTTGTCTTTATCACAGCAGGTGAGCAATCCTTCAGCTGAAGGGTCTCCATCACTGCATCTTCTACACTGTTTTCTTCCAGTTTATGCCAATTGTTTAGCATTAACTGAAGTATTTTTAAGTGTGCCTTAGTCTTTCTGTGTTCCTCCCAAATGTGTGCCTGTGTGTTGGATAGGGTAATACATATGCATATACCATAGGCAGAAATATCCTACAGAATGAGGAGGGTAAAAGTCTGCTGCTTACTTGAAATCTGTGTATGTGCTACAGGGCAGAGTTCTTTCTGCCTCAGAAGGTACATCCTTTTTAGCTGCAGTACGTAGCAGGGCTTACTGGAAAGGACCAAAGGGAACTATTTTTTTCATGCCTCAGGAGACCAAAGTAATCTGCAGGAAATGGTGCTAATGCTCTTCTCCTATTTGTTCTTCTCTTAGGCAACCTTTGGGGAAACTTCAGCATGAATTTCACTGTGCAGTCTGATTGCTTTGGAGGTTAGGGGGTGATCAGTAGTTGGGCATTTTATAGCTGAGCATTCAAGGCTTTCCAGGAGCCCTTTTGCAGCCAAAAATGGTGCCAGATAGGTGATGAACTCAAATGTGTGAATTTTCTCTAGTGCAACATCTGAAAGGGACAGGGGAGTGCTATTACATTGCCCCTAATAATTTCCCACGCAAACACCCCCTTCTACAGTGTTATTGACACTTCAGAGACCTGACCTTTTTTCAGTGTTGGGACACATGAAGTAATCGATCATTTCAGAAAATGTTCCCTGTAGCTGTTGTGTGCCTGGGAGATGCTGAATACGAAATTTAACGTTTGCTGGACAGGCAGGTATCAGCCTTGACCTAAAAAGCTATGTGTAGGAGAGGGTCTTTACTTGAATTAAGACCTGATTGAAACGTTAAGCAAGGAAAGAAATGAAGCTAGGCAGACAATATTGGTGAGGCCAGCCTAATAATAGGTAATGTTTACACCGTGGCAAAGAGGAAGAAGGTTTTAAATGTGGAGGAGAACCTTGGGAATGGCCTTGAAGAGGATTTTTTGCTGGCTGCTGTGTCAGTAGTACATGCACAGATCCTGGCAGAAAATGTTGTCTAGCTCAAGCCTTGAGTTGAAGATGTGTGCAAATGAATCCGTGAGTTTTGTCACAAGGTTATTACATTAAACTTAACACTAAAGTCACAAACCTAGAAGTGTGTTGAGATACTGACATAAAAAAACATTTCCTTGCACCTTTTCCCTTCTGTGCATCAAATGGGAAATAGTACTTTCATTTTTCACAAGGCAGTGGTGCAAGTTATTAACTGTATTAAGATACTTTTATAGACAATGCTCTTAAGAAATTTTCTTCTATACTTATTAATCTCCTGACAGTGTAGGAGTTTATGATAACACAGCAGCGTATTGATGTGTTTAATCCCCCGCTCTGCATGTGCAAGCAGTCATTAGCTAATACTCAGGAGACAGGTAAAAATAGGTTAAAAATCACAATGTAAGTAGTCCAGTGCTTTGTTACACAGGAGATAAAAATGCTTTTACCCTCTTGAAGCAAGTTGAACTAATCTTGCAGTTCTTGTCCTAGTTAGCATATTTGCAAATACTACTTTTGCTGAACTGCAAATGTTTCCTTTCTCAATCCTTAATTAGGAAAAGAAATCTATAACTACTTCCAGTTCTGACCAGACTTTTAGTGTGTTATCAGAGATGAATTGCTTTGACCTTCCATTTGCTCTCTATATTCCATGTATGCCTTCCCTTCTTTCCCTTCTATTTCTTTATCCCACTCCTAATGTGGTATTTTCAGAAGTGCGTTATTCCAAGTTTTGTTGTCTAAGTCACTTTTCTGATGCAATGTCTTTGTAAGTGGATCATGAGGAGATTTGGGAAGGGAAGCACTGATTTTTCTGCTTCTGTATTCATACGAAAGACTGTCAGTCCTGGTTGTCCATTAGACGTTACTAGAATGAAAAGGGATAATCACTTTGTAGTGACATGATTAATCATACAGTTCTAGAAACAATTTATAGTTTCAAATTCTTAATTATATTAAATATGCCCATTTCTAATATGGGCAAAATTAGTCTGCTGAATACTGACTGAAGCTTGTGGATGTCTAAAGATGCTTTTGCTCACAAATGAAGAGTCTAGCCTAGTACTTAAATCATTTAGAAGAAAATCATTACCCTTATTAATGGAGACACTGTTCTTGAAAATTCTCCAGTCAAAAGTAGTTCTGAGTTTACTGGTGTTGTTCTGAGTAAATGCAGCAAAACAAGGGGAAAGAAATAACAAACCCACATCAACTGAGTTTCTTCTTAGCTGAGGTTGAAATTTTGCTTTGCTTTAGGTAGGGATAAGGATGGAATATGAAATACATGCTTTGATTAGTCTGAAACTTGAGCACTTAATTTAGGTCCAATTCATGTCCTGGTACTGAGTGTAGTGAGTCTACTGCAGGATACATGCATTATGCTTGTAAAGGAGATATATATGATAATAGATTTTATCCCTTGGCTTTCTTTGTTTCTACCTTATGCATGTTTAAACTAAAGAAACGAATCTTGGAAATACATTTTGGGGGTTTGATGTCCCAGTTTGGAAATAGATTAATGCTTAAGCATGTAACGGCATGTCTCAAATTAAGTTCTTCAACATCAGATCTGCGTGCAAATGTGTTAAACTTGACTGCACATGCAGTGATCACAAACTTTGTAACTTGATTTGCCTCCCTTAGGATTACCTGGTCATGTCCCACTTGCTCAATTCCCTGCTGTTGCTCTCAGCCTGTGACATTCAAGCTTTGTGTCCCAAAGGCAATCCTGCAAGAAGCTAAACACAGGTTTTAAAGTTCATTACACATGAGATAATTATGTACAGTCTTCATATATCTACTCTGTGAACATGTGTCTGATGAAAGTTTCTGGGTTTTGTAAAGCAAAGGTTGTTTGTGCTCTGGATTTGCACCTGATCTTGGCTTTGGCCTTCCAGCTGTTGATACTTCAGGGCTGCTCGGGAGAGCCTGTGTTGTCAGGTTAAAGGTGGTAAGTATGCTTGCCTCTTGTATTGCTGGGGAGGAAGCAGCGGCAGAACATGAAAGCCAGGGGATAGGTATCAGCCTGGTACGTAGCTTCTGACTCCAGGTATGTGTCTGCTATGTGACTGACTTCACTCCCACCACACTTTTCTTCTGTGAGCACTGAGTAAAGCCAGTAATCTACATATTTAATTGCTCAATCTGTAAAGCAGATGAAACTGCGTAAGTGGTGTTGAGTTGTTAGTTCAGTGTTGATGCAGATGTCAGAAAAGCGTTCATATTCTGCCACAGAAGTAAAAGTATGTAAAAGAGTTCTTGCAACAGTATCTAGGTGCACAGCCCTATGGCTCTTGTTGGGGTCTGATTGTTTTTTCTTTATTATGGTCAGTGAATTTGATGTTCTCTCATCTAATCTTGCTTGGCATTGAGCAGGCAGCTTATTCATGGTAAGTAGGGTTTGAGGGAGCTGAAATGGGACCAGAGGAGGAACGCTACTTAAGTATTCTTTTGTAGACTGGCAGAAGAGTTCTTGTTGCACAAATTCCTGCTGCTGCAGAAATAAACTGACTTTTTTGAGCATGGAACAGAAGAAAAAAATGTGCTTTTCACATTGTTCTGAAATGGCTCTTTGAAGAGCAGCGACTTGTTTAGCTGTGACACCTTTTGTGATAAATACCTTTTATGATAATAAAGTTGCCTGAGAAACATAACATGCATGTTTAAACCTCAACTTGAGGAGAATCTATGTCACATCTGCATAAATCAGTGTCTGCAGCTGGGTTTCTGGTGCAATGTCACATCTGTTATAGGAAGATTGTAACAGGCTGTGAGAGCTGAAAGAGGAGGAAATGGCATCTGAATAGACAAGCTTTACTACAGGCTTCCTAGCAAAAAGCAAAACCGAACAGAGTAGGCGATTAGGGCATTCTTCTTAAGATGGGCATGAGATCTGGCTAGTTAAACTTCAGCTGTCCTCCCGTTACCTCACTCCCTATCCAGTTATCAAGGATTTGAACTGTGGGGAAAAAATGCCGGTTTAATTACTTGATTTTTCTCTTCCACGCCGCAGCCGTGTCCCTTCCCCTCGGGTACCCCGGGGCGCAGCCCCCACTCCCCTCGCCGCCGTTGCCATAGCAGCGCCCGCCGCCGCTGCATCCTCCGGTTCAACTTTCCCCCTTCTCCGCAAAGCGTTTCAGAGCTGCCGCGGCGGCGGAGAGGGACGGCACGGGACGGTGGGTGTGCGCCGCGGGCTGCCGAGCGGCTGCCATCGCCTTGCCCTGCCTCCGCGGCTGCGGAGCGGCTCCGCCCGCGGGCTCCCCGGGGCGCGGCGGCGGGCAGCTCGGAGCCATATTGCCGAGCGAGCGGAGTGTCCCGGGTGGCGCTCTGCAGGTGTCCCAGCGCCGGGTGACGCCTCATCGTTCCTGTCCCCCCAGTTCCCTCAGCAGCCGCTGCGCTTTCCTTCTGCTAGATCCCAGCTTCTGGCAGACGTCGCCCAGCATGCCGATCGCCCACTTACTGGAGCTATGGAAAGGGATAGAGGTGGAGCCCATGGAGACGGAGGTGAGGACGGCGGCGGTGAGGGACGCGGGCGGGCTCAGCTGTGCTGCCTGCCCCCCTTCTCGTCTGGGGAGCCGTCTCGGTGCTGCCCCAAGCCCCGCGAAATGCAGCGTGATGAGCATCCCTTGCTGCGCGGAGCCCCGAGCTCTCCTCCGAAACCTGTTGCCCCGCACCGGAGCGTGGTGCGGCTTCCCTCTGCCCGCTGCTGCCCTGCGCTTCGATCGGAAAGTACTCTGGGGATGCAGGGCGGCTGCAGGGGAAGAAGCGTGTAAAACCGATGGAAACAGGCAGAGCAGGCTGAATAACGCTTGAGCTCACGTTCGAGCGTTAAGTATTCGATCTCCAAGTTAAGGCTAGGATAGGTCCGTGGTCCTCACTTCTGCCTTGATTTCTTAGCTACCTTGTGTTTGTTTTAGCATCAGCACAAAATTCAAGCCAGATCCTTGTCCGTTACCTCTAAGCGGAGGACTGTGCTTCCCGGATTGTACTTGGAAACACAGTGCTGTGGTAATTAGCCAGCTGCGGTGTTATATCACGCTCACGATTTGTCATGCAGAGTTTTCACTACCTGCAATTTAAGATTGTCTTGTCAAGAAAAGTATGTGTTTTGTGCAGAAATGAGCAGAGTGAATTCTCGAGTGTTTTGGGGGCTCTGGAGTAGTGCAATAAAGGCAAAGTATTCCGGGTCTGTTTCTAGCACAGACACAGATTTGTATCAGGCAATAGAAATAGATGAGAAACTTGAGACATGTGGGGGCTTCTGTTTGAACACTGCCCCTTGCCCTGGCTCTTTAGTCAGAGTGCTGTAATAGGGTTTTGGGGAAGGGGACAGAGGGGAGTGTAACTTAACCAGCCGGGTTACAGAGAGCGCAAACAGCTTGTCTCAAAAGAGGAGCTGCTGAACTGTGGAAAACGTTTTGTACAGAGCACTTGTATTTGAACAATACAGCAGAAGTGATGCTGTAACGTATTATACCATCATAGCTCATTCTGGAGGACCCTAGGTTAAGAACAAGTTTAGGGGCTTACATAATGTAATTAACTCCTGAGTTTGTCACTTTTTCCACTTGGTATGAGGCAAGGAATCTGGGTGTTCACAAACAGGTTATGTCCCGGAAACAGCGTATTGTTCCTGATCTTGTTTAAGAAGTCGACTGACACCTAATTAAGTCACTTTGCCAATAAGAAGACACATATAGCCACACTTGCGGTGAACAGTTTTCTGCTGAACATCATAGAAATCATGGTCTTCTACACCCAGGTCTGCCTTACCACTGACCACAGTATACGAAATCTTGTTCTCTTCCTTCCTCCTTCCCTTCCTCCTAAAATCAATCTGTTTTGTGTTTCCAGTTTGTGAAGCTTTTTCTTTCTGCCCCAGGCAGAACACACTTCAGTCTCTGAGATTAACTCCTGGGAAAACTTCCCTAGATCATAGGGTAAGCTCCTGCATCAAAGCCTAATGTCCATTGCTTGGGACAGTGGCTTTCTATTGTCACCTCTTTCATTGGTAGAGACTATGTAGAACTTTCTTCCAGAAAAAAACGATGTGGGTCTCCTTACCAAGTGTAACTGACCCCTTACAATGCTAGTTAATCAGATGTCTGGTTTTGTGGGATTTGGTGGCTTTGTTTGCATTCAAAGAATACAATAGCTATGAGCTGTACTGTTCCATCGTTCTTTCTGAGGTTTTGCTTATGAAAAGTTTTGGGGGCTAAAGAGTTACAGGCACAAACTTTCTTCTACTTAGATAAGAACAACAGATTAAGCACCATTACTATTTATTACTATCTCTAAGCACATCAAAGATAAGCTATAGCTTATGGCTCCTTTAAATCACAATAGAATTCCTAAAGTACTGTTTGCTCAAATCCAACTAAGGTACATAGAAATTAAAATTATCTGTTGTGGGCTATTGGCCATGAAGATCAGTCTTTGCAAACAGCAATGGCATTTATTCTTTAATGAGCTGAATGTCGCTTAAACTCTAATGATTGGGCTGATCTGGGGGAGCTGCCACAGGCTCTGAATCTGTGTGGGATAAAATGTTTTCATGGTTGTCTACAAGTTCTTTTTCAAGGGAAGCTTTTCACAGTTAGTAGACAAGGAGGGAGACAGTTTCTTTCTTTTATGCATATGGACCTCTTTATTCCCTTTCTTAATGCTAAAAAACTCTTTTAAAATAGAGGCATTTATGAGTGCCTGTGCATGACTCAAGTGAATGACTTGCAGATATTAAAGACAGCATTTATAGTAAATCAATCTCTTGATAAGGAAGAGTGCATTGAGAATATGTTCTATGTTAGATTTGTATAGAGGAAGATTGGAACAAAATCCTGTTTGTCACCTGTTGATTCAGGAGCTCATTAATTGTGTCTGACAAGTAAGCAAGAAAAGGGGGATAATTGCTGGGTCTAGGATTTCTTTGTGGGCAGGCAGAGTTATTGATCCCTCTCAAGCTGGACGGATGGGGTAGTGAAGTACATCCTTGGGAATATTTTGCTGAGGAAGAGCTGTGTGATCACTCTTTAATGTTTCTACCTTTTTCCAAAGGGTTCATCATGTAATAGATTTCAGCTGGGTATCCATTAAATGACAATTTTTAAATGGGAATTCAGTGTTTAGAAAATTTGGTCCTATTTATGCATATATTCTATTTCCTCATCAAGAAATACCATTTCAGTTCTCTAGTTTGTTCATGAATGATCTTCTTTAGTGCTCCATTCTTATGCAATTTCTATGACAAAAATGGTTTTGACTATTCATCAGCAACTTCAATAGTGCTAGTGTGCTCTTTTCTCCTGTATCTCTTAGCATTTTATGTATTTTGGAGAAAGCATGTTCTCATGGATTCAAAGGTTAATCTGCCTGTGCTGAGCGTGAAGAATTGAACATGCTTTCTTCAGCAGCATGAATTTGGAGTGACTTTACTGATTAAAAGTAAACTGACTGTACTTTGTGCTAGAACTTGGCTTAGAATTGTCTTTCTCAATAAAATACTTACAAGTCTTTCTCCTCTCTGCTTACTAGCCTGTGGTGGAAGATGCTGCTGTGGATGAAGAACCTGTAAAAGAGGTAAATCTGCTTATTCATAGATCACACAAATGTTAAGGAAATACCATAATATAGTCTTCTGCCTTCATGGAAACAAAATGTCTCTAGTGGTACTTTTCCACATGCTTCTAGCCTCAGAGATGGAAAACTAGCCTATTTTTGTCTCTTATTAACAAGTCAAGTGAAAAAATCCAGACTTGTTCAACTAGAGGTTAGAGAATTTTAATTTAAAGATATTATCCTTGTGCTCTTTCCAAGACTGAACTTGAGATTTATGTTCTTTTCTGCAGGGAAGATTTTGTAATAACCTTAAAGAGTAGCTGTCATCAAAGCAATGCTTGTGTATTGTGCCTGATGAATTAATTCCAAATACTATTAAATGGAATTCATGCCTGTTTGTCCACTGGCCTGTCTGTTCACCCAAAGCAAGACGGAGCCAACCCTTTCCTTCAAGTTAATCTATTTTCTTTTAGTGCTGTAGTATTGTACTATCATGCTAATGAAAAAAAAAAAAAAACAAAAAAAACCCCAAACAACCCCTAAACCTACAGAAAAACAAGTCTTGCCTCAAAGTATTTAAATGCCAAGTAGAAAAAAGAGAAGGTGATATGAAGGTACAAAGAAGATGAGAACAAACCAGCATTCATGATTATGATGAGCTGAGGGCAGGGCTTGGCTGCAAAACTGACTGCTGTTGGTCTCAGGTGTTAGTAGAAAATGCTGCTGGCTTGTGTGAACCAAGGTGTGCTTGGAAGCTTGTTAGGTATTTCTCAAAATGAAGAAAACTGAATTCCTTCACTATTGAAGGGAGGCTGCAAAGACACCTAAATAGTGACAGTTGAACATGCAAAGCTTCCCAGGATCACTTCCTCTTTTAAATATCAAACTTACCTTTGTGATGTTTGGTTTCCAGTGCAAAGGTGTACTTTTGTGACTTTCTGCTATGCTGAAGGCATAGTTTCAAATTCCATAATGACAGAAAGGAGGAAAAAGTATTTTAGTTTTTGAGCTCTGTGAAACGGCTGCACCTTCCAAATGTAACTTTTCCCTTTCCCGTATCTTGAGAGCGCTGAATTACTCTTCAAAGCAACTTCATCTGAAATGAAGTGTGGGTAACTGGGCTCATCACATGCTCTTTGAGGATATAGCTGGAGATTAAATTTCTGGCTTGCAGATTTGGGTTTTAGGAGGACTTTTTGGGGGAAGAAAGCTTTCATTTCCTAAATGAATTTAAAATGAGTTAATTTTCATTAGGAATACTACTTAGAATTCTTCAGTTTTAAATTTGGCAGGAAGAAATTACATGTAATGGCTACCTATATAGAAACCTCAGTTCTGTGTTCTCTCATTTTCTGATGCGTTTATTGCTGTAAGTATTTCATTTTGCAATTTGGTGTCTGTAATTGAGTTTATCTTGCTGTATGTCTATCTCCTCCTACCTCAGCTAGGCAATTGCAGTGTCTGTGTGCTAAGTGGAAGACTATACTTATGTCTGATTGAAAAACCTGTTATACTTGTGCATTATAAAACGTATACACAGTGGCTGCTAACAGATTGACTGAAATAGCACTGTTTAATGTAGAAATACCCTCACCCTTCACTTAACTTCTATGTTCCTTCATTACATGGTACTACAGAAAAACAGAATATGAAAAGCTGTGACTGCTTTCATCTATGCTCTGCTGCGACATGTTACTTCAGCCCTTTACTGGCTTAGCCTGTAAGCCTGTTCTGTTCCTATGAAGCTTGCCTCTTACTATAGAGGTACTGTAGGAAAGACTGCACTGTTCTGGCAACTTCCTTACTGATAGCTGCACTGTGCCAAATCCATTTTTTTTTCCAGGAAACATTAAAGCATGACTTAAGGGATGAATTAAAAACATGCAATTCAATGGACTGCATTTGCTTAAAGGATGTTCTTGTAAATAACATGCTTTAGGCTATGTTGGCCTCCTGCTTTTTCTCCCATCCTGTGAATAGTATGGACAAATGAGATGGTGACAGAAGCATTATGAAGACTGTGCTGCTCATTTTCCTGAGGTCTGATCTTGCTGTTGGACAGCTCCTTTAAATGTCTTGGGAGTGTAAATTAACAGGATTGTTGGATACAGCAGGCATTTTCTGAGGCACCTCTTGATCCTAGAACAGTGTGTGTGTCCTGGGGCTCTGACCTGGATTTGTCACCTATGTTATTCAGGATTAATATCATCAGGGTGTTCCCCTATGAGGTCCTCTGAAAGCCATGGACACTGTTTGTCCTCCCTCAAAGACCAGCAGGTTAGCTGATGGGAACATCCTTAAAAGAACTTCAAACTCCTCCGGGAGTCCTTCTTTAGACTTATTGGATTCAGTTCAGTTTCTCCATAAAGTGATTCTTTTTGGACAACTGGAATTTTTCTTACAGAGAAAGTTTGATCATCTGTGATCATTAGAGCCTCAAACCTTAAAGGTGACATGCCTTGTGGTTTGGTCTAGATCAGAGTTAAGCATTGACATTCTATCTAAGTCCTCTTTAAAGGTGTAGTTGGCTTCAAAATTGTCACATCTTTCTAAACTAGTGAGCATATGTATAATACAGCTCCCAGCACTTCGAAATTACAACATTCAGAAGTCAGATGGCAACATTGCTTTGAGCTGTTTTACCCTTTCGAGGGAATTTGATGCTTTAATTGAGAGCTTGCATGGGTTTTTTGGCAAAAGAAGAGGGGAGATGCAGTGGAAGTATTCATATCCAGCCAGAAGCAGAACTGGATAGATTTTCAAGTTTTTCCACTATGAAAAAGAGCATGGCAAAACTGAAAATGGCAGGACCTATGCTTACTGTGAATTCTTGTGCAAACTTTCCGAAGACACATGTAACTTCTGCTGATACTGTGTAAGCTTGTGCAAATGCAAGTAATCAAATTGGAGGGGGTGAAGGTGATGGATGCTCTGTGTGTACCCTCATGTATTGCAGGCTCTACCACTGCAGCTTGTTACTTCACTGGCTGATACCACTGAGAAGAGTTTGGCTCTGTCATCATTACTTCCTCCTCTCAGGTATTTATATATATTAGTAAGATCCACCCTCTGTTCTTTTCTTACCCCCTGCATTGTCTGTTCCAAGGGGAGCAGCTCCCCTTCCTCAGACTTCCCTTTCAGGTCACATCCTGTCATCCCTTGGTCTCGTTTTGTGATGGTCCACCTTTACTGGGTCATTCTGGTATGTTCATGTCTCATGACCTGGGGAGCATCAATTAGGATATCACTCCAGATGTCTTGGCAGTGCTGAGTAGAAGGTCAGGATTATCTCCCTTGACCTGCTGGCAATACCTTTTCTAATGCAGCCCAGGCAACTTTCTTTGCCCATGGGTTCATTGCTGGCTCATGTTCAACTTGTCCACCAGGACCCTGAAGGTCCTTGCTTGCAAAGATGACTTCCAGCTCTATGGCCCCTTGCCCATAGCAGTGCATGGGATTTTTCTTCCTTAGGTGCCAGGATCTTGTGTTTCCTTTTGCTGAACTTGAGGGTAATCCTGTTGGCCCATTAATGCAACTGCCTGGTGTATCAGGTACTCCCCTCCCCCTTGTTTTGTAAAAATCTATGAACTTGCAGAGTGTACTGTCTGGTCATTGAAGTCATTAATGAAGTTGTTAAATGGTACTAGACCTGGTATTGACCCCTGAGATGTGCCACTAGTGACTGGCCTTCAGCTGGACTTCGTGCTGATTACAACCCTTTGAGGCATGGCAGTTCAGTTTTTGATCCATTTCATTGCCCACTTATCTAGTCAATGCTTCATCAATTTGTCTGAGATGATTAGGTAAGGTTTTTGACATTGTCTTCCCTATCAAGATAAAAACCACTCGCTGCCCTGCCCTCATTCACCAAAACAGTCTTCTTTTCATAGAAGGCTGCCAGGTTGTTTACGCACAATTTTCCTCTTAGCTAATCTATGCTGACTAATCCAAATAATTATGTTGTCATCAGTATTTTGGGAAATTTTAAGGAAGGGTTTGCTTTATCACTTTTCCAGGGATTGAGGTAAGGCTGACTGGCTTGCAGTTCCCAGGATCCTTCTTGAAGACAGGAACTGTATTTTGCTTTCTTCCAGCTCCCAAGCAGCTCTCCTAATTTCCATGAGCCTTCAGATTATTGAGGGGCATCACAGTGGCATCAGCCACCCTCAGTTCTTGTATATTTTTATGTCCAGTTTGTGTTCCCAAACCTGACCCTCTTTCACCAAGGACAAGTCTCCTTTTCCCACTTGTCTCAGGGGCCTGGGATTCCCAAAGGTCTGGTGTCACCAGCCATGACCCAAGGCAAAGAGGGCACTGGGTACCTTGGCCTTCTTGATGTGCTTTGTTGCCATCTCCCCTTCCCCACTCAACAGCGGGATCAAAGGTATTCCTTTTGGTGCTGATATAGCTGTAGCAGTCTCTCTTGCCCTCCATGTCCCTCAGCAGATTCAGCTGCAGGTGAACTTTTGTGACATGATTGCTATGTGCTTAAATAGCCTTTGTATTTTTCCTGGTCACCTCTCTATGGTTTGTCTTCTCATACTTTGCTTTCATGTCTGGGTTCTGTCAGGCTCCAGGTTCATCCATGCAGGCCTCCTCCTGTCTTTGCATGATTTCTTATTGGTAAGGGTGGCCAGATCCTGAGCTTGGATGAAGTGGTCCTTGGAAATTAACCAACTCTCCTGGGCCCCTCTTCCTTTCAGGGTAATCCTCTGTGGGATCCACACAAGTAGGTGCCTGAAGAGAGCCAAGTCTGAGCTACCAAAGTCCAGGGTTGTGATCCTGCTTTTTTCTGTGTTGATTCCTCACAGGATCTGGAGCTCCTCTCTCTCATAGTAACTGCAACCAAGACTGCCCTTGAACTTCACTTTCTTAATCAGTTCTTCCTTGTTTGTAAGGGTCAGGTCCAGCAGAAGAGCTTCTCTTACTGGTTCCTCAATTCCCTGTGTCAGGAAGTGCATTCATCAATGCAGGAATCTCCTGGATTGTTTGTGTGCTTCCAGAAGATACTGGGGTGGATAAGGTGAATCCCTTGAGGATAAGGGACTGCTCACATAAGGCTTCTTCCAGTAGTCAGATGGCCTTTACTACTTCCTGGGCAGGTTGTCTGTAGTGGGTACCTAACAGCATCAAGGGCATATCTGTGCTAAAGTAATGCTGAACTGTCAGTAACAGCGCCTTTTTCAAAGGTGCTAGGGTAGTATTCAACTATAGAGACAATAGAGAATGTTTCCAGGCTATTTGTTGCAATCATCACCAGGATTATCACAAAACAGCTTAACCAGTGTAGTAGTACTAGAATTGCTGGTATATCGCTTCATTTCTCTGACCAAAAAAAGCAGCTAACTTAAGGCAGGTCAGAACATTCTGGTTTGTCATTCAGAGTTGCTTTTGTTGCGAAACTGGAGAGCTGGTGGTTGACTTTTTCAATGTCTGCTGAATTTCCCGCGTGTCTCCTACTTTAATTGGTCAAAGGTCTCAATACACCTAGTATGGATTGTTCAATACTTTATAAAACTAAGTTGTAGATTATTTTTAATAGCAATCATGGCTACATAGCAAAGCAAAAAAAAAAAAGCCATCTACACCTCAGTGCTGAAGCTTGAAGTTCACAGTGCGTATATTGAGGGTCCACAAAACTAAGCAATTATTAATTTCACTACTGCATCATGTGTTTTGGTTGTCAGGAAGGATTGCAGAACACAAGGTTTTCCTGTGGCAGGAAGTCGTTAAAGAAAATGACTGAAATTTCTTAGTTATTTGGACTGTGTAATGTTCTTGTACATTCACACACACAAAGCCTGTACCTTGTTAAAAATCTTGGGTCATAGGAACAGCCTGTCCTTTCAGGGTGAAGCAAATAGGAAGCTGATCATCAAATGAGTGGTATGGCACAGTGTAGGGAAGTATGATTGTATAATATGATGTAAACACTCTTGCAGGGGGAAGCATAGTTTGGGTTGCCAGATGATGCCAGCAGTGTGTTTATCTAATATACTGGTTTTCTTCTTCCTCTATAAAACCCCCCAGACCTTGAGAATTAAGGAATCGTGTGTTTAAAGAAATTGAAAGTAATGAAAAGTTTTCTTATCAAGCAGCTCATTATCACAGTAAATAAGTGACTGTGAATCCAGATACTATGCTATACACCTATTTAAAACCAGAGATGGCTATAGATCTCTCTGGGATGACCTGGTTCTTTCTATTAAAGTAAATACTGAGTAAGCTCTAATGTGGGCCTTAATATTAACCTGAAAATTATGACCTTGCATAGATCTTTACAGAATTATGCTGGTGAGGTATTTCAGAAATAAATGATGGGCATTTTTCTCCTTTCAAGAGTAGTTATTTGAGATGTTAGGTAGGTAGTGTAAGCTGTTTCACCTTAAATAAATCATAATTATTTAAAAAATATCAGTACTTGCCTTATAGGAAAGATTTGGTAGGTAATAACTTAATAAATTGATTTTTTGATTTTTTTTTTGTCTGCAGAATTAACCTACAGTGTTTATCTCCAAATGTTACTTTCCATTTTTTCTTTTGAAGTAAATAATTGCAATTTGCTTTGGAATTAAATTGATCAGGCAAACAATAAAATATTGGCTTCCCTTTAACCTAATGCAAAATAGAGTATATGTGTCCTTCATGGAGGTGAAGGATTGTTCCACCATTGACTCTTTGAGGCTAAAATGGGAGAGGGAAGAGCTGAGGGATAGAATGAAAGAAGTGTCACCTTCTACTGCGCCGCAGAGTTTGTGTTCAGCATCCCCACGCTGGAGGGAAATCTGACAGGATGACAGCTGTGTTATCTGCTTTGACAGATAACTTTTGATTTCTTTACAGATTAACTTCTTGTCACAGTCTTCATCAGCTGAATTGGGGCAGACATAGGGGAGGCATCAGCATAAAAAGAAAACCCTATTTATATATATATATTTTTATGTGTTTTTTTACTTTGGTCTCTATCTGTTTAGTCCCCTCAATACAATTCATACAGCACATAGAGACATAGCAAACTTCAAATGTTCTGGGCAAAGTAGTGTGAGAAAAAAATTGCTACACAAACTGAAGCAATTGTGAAATTTGAATGGGATATCATTAAAGTGTTTCAGCTGTTAAACTCTAGTTTCAGGCTGTTTTTACTGTGGTCTCTGCTACTTCTTTTGTGGAATCACTGTGTTCAGTGTGGTGTGGCTTAGATACATTGGAGACAAGATAATGGCATTTAAAAATAACTTCTTGAAATGTCTTTATTTATGTCTGTTGAGACCTAGATGAAGAAATAATGATGATTTACCTGGTAGAGAAGTTAAATTACAATTACAATTGGTGACGTGTCTTTCCTGAGATAACAGCTGATGTTCATTCCCACTTGAGTGTGACTTAAATGTGTTTGCTGCAATTTTCTTGAGCCTTAATTGAATCAGGTCTTTACTGTGGTAGCGATGTCATCTCTGTTCCTCATACTCCAAGAAGTACCGATGCAGTTGAGTGGTACAGCCAGCAGAATTTAGGGACACTGCATAAGGAGGTGTGTGTGTGTTGCTGTTGTGGTTGTGTGTTGGATTTTTTAAGTTTGGTGTTTAGCTATAGAATAAACAACTAAGCAGCTGAATTTTTTCCTAATTGGACACTAGAACAGCCAACTCATTTATTGAGGCAGGCACTCAGATGCATGGCAATATATATGTTCATAAGCTTTTAAAATAAGCTCTGCAGACTGGATTGTACCAGTCACTGATGAGCAAATGTCATGCTGAATGGGGAAAAGAGCTTTTGAAGAAGTGTATGCAGGATGTAAAGCACTTCACTGAATAAGGCTGCTTGATTTTGAACAAGGTTTATTACTTAAGGCAAATGTAAGTTCATTTGGGGAAAACTGTTCCCGCATGAAAAATGAACTTGTTCCATAATGCCAGTTGGTGCCCAAGAAAGCATGCTGGCTATGAGCAAAATGTGTCATCAAGAGAGATGAGTCACTTGGCAGTCCCTAGAGTCAAAGATAAATTGTTTCTGTGATAAGAATAGTGTCTCCTAGAGAGCTGTATTTTTTTTTTTTCTTAAGTGGAAACAAACTGCAATTTACATGTAGCTGGTTACAACTGTAGGGTGCAAAATCTATTTTCCTCACTACAATGAGCTGGAAGTCTCATTGTTTTCCCTTTTATCCCTAGCTTATTCTAGTTTTCTTGCTTACACTATGGTTTATTCTCTCAAGAACTTAGCGGTTTGTATTGAAGTTATAATTGTTCCTTTCAATCCTCTTTTCTCCTTTTCTGCTTCTTTGAGGTTTATAAGTAACTCCACAAAGAAAAAGTGATGTGGCAAAAGCAAGACAAGCACTGCTGCTGTTCTGGAAGAAAGTGTCATTTACTGATAGCTTTCAAAGCTTTGATGAGAAAAACAGGAAGGTAGCTCTAGCATCTGTGCCTGAAAATTACATTTCAAGTGGACATGGTTAGACACAAGAAAGTTATCATGCAGTCATTGTAGATGTCAAGAATTAAGCTTTTGTTTCTAAGTAGTTACACACTTCAGGGTGTGATTCATTTTGTCCTAAGACATGACTTGATTTCCCTGTTGACTAGCAAGAGAGCTTTGGATAATAAGTTAGTCCTGCTGCATTTGAACAAAAGAGTCAAACGCAGGACTTCTGCATATTTGAAAGTTGTCTAATCAGTGTGCGTGCTTGTTTATTACACTTGCACTTTCACAAAATCATACTGAAATCTACAATGGCCTGGGAAATTCTGACACGGGTTGTGGGGTTTTTTTTTTGCTGCTGCTCTATATATGTTTTGGAGGCTAAGGAGAAAGGCCAGTTGCATCCTCTTAAGCACCTGCATGTTTAAAAACTAGCATATGTTTTGTCTCATTTGGCCAGTTATTTCTGATAGGTAGTCAAGAACTTCATGTTGTAAAAATGCCTCTGTGGAAATAAGAGGGTTGCATCCACACCAGAGAAGTGTGGGGCTGAATATAAAGATATGATGTCTAGGTTTGCAGGTGGGTATTTGTAGAGTATTGCCTATGTGAAGCTGAGTTCTTGGCTGTTGAAATCTTTGATCCAGCGTCTATGTAGAATTTCTTATGTATCTATGTTGCTTGAAGTATAGGTATTGTGATCAAATTAACTTTGTTGTGATGATATGGACTTAAAACCTTCAGTCTTAGACACATTTTTATTCTGGATATGAGTGAGTAGCTTAGTAAACCGTTAAGTCTGACCCTGTTTAGACCTGTCTCATTGAAGATTGTCATGGTTTAGGCTGTAAATCAGCCACGCAGTTTGCTACATGGAGAATCGAAAGAATGCAACTCCCACAGGTTGAGATAA
>JAOEHY010031342.1:0-44929 GCA_025447955.1 Psilopsiagon aurifrons | reverse complement strand
AGGATCACCTCCCTTGACCTGCTGGTCACACTCCTTTTGATGCAGCCCAGGATACGGTTGGCTTTCTGGGCTGTGAGCGCACACTGCAGGTTCAAGGTCATTTTTCCATCGACCAACACCCCCAAGTCCTTCTCCGCAGGACTGCTCTGAATCTCTTTCTCTGCACAACCTGTATCTGTGCCTGGGATTGCTCTGACCCAGGTGTGGGACCGTGCATTTGTCATGGTTAAACTTCATCAGGTTGGCATTAGCCCACCTCACAAGCGTGTCAAGGTCCCTCTGGATGGCATTCCTTCACTCCAGCACATCAACCGAACCACCCAGCTTGGTGTCATTGACAAACTTGCTGAGGGCGCACTCAATCCCACTGTCCATGTCACCAACAAAGATGTTGAATAGGACCGGTCCCGACACCGAACCCTGAGGGACACCACTCGTTACTGGCCTACAGTTGGACATGGAGCTACTGAGCACAACTCTTTGCGTGCGGCCATCCAGCCAGTTCTTTATCCACTGAGTGGTCAGTCTATCAAATTGATGTCTCTCCAATTTAGAGACAAGGATGTCTTGTGGGAGAGTGTCGGACACTCTGCACAATTCCAGGTAGATGACATCAACTGCTCTACCCCTGTCCATCAGTTCTGTAGCCCCATCAGAGAAGGCCACCAGATTGGTGAGGCAGGATTTCCCCTTAATGAAGCCATGCTGGCTGTCATCAACCACCTTGTTGTTTTTCATGTGCCTCAGCATGCCTTCCAGGAGAATCCGCTCCAAGATTTTGCCAGGCACAGAGGTGAGGCTGACTGCTCTGTAGTTCCCCGGCTCATCCATTTTCCCCTTCTCAAAAATGGGGGTTACATTTCCCTTTTTCCAGTCATTGGGAACTCCACCTAATTGCCATGATTTTTCAAATATGATGGACAGTGGCTTAGCAACTTCATTTGCAACTCCTTTAGGATGCTAGGATGGATTTCATCAGGTCCCATGGACTTGTGCACATTCAGGTTCTTCAGATGGTCTTGAACCAGACCCTCTCCTACAGTGGGCCCAGAGTCTTTGTTCTCACAGTCCCTGTGTCTGCCTTCCAAGACTTGGGTGGTGTGGTCAGAGCATTTGCCAGTGATGACCGAGTCAAAGAAGTCATTAAGAACCTCAGCCTTTTCCAAATCCAGGGTAGCCAGTTCTCCTGAAGGCTTCTGGAGGAGGCCTACATTGTCCCTAGTCAGTCTTTTAATTGCTACATAGCTATAGAATCCCTCCCTGTTACCACTAGCTACTTAGCACCAATGACCTGGGATCTAGGCAGATTTTTCTAAATATATTTCCTTGATCAAAGGCCATCATTCTTTTAAGTGTCAAGTTCAAGTCCTTGACGAAGGGATGGAAGCATTTAAAAGACTGTTTCAGTGTTTGAAAACCACAGTGGATATGTCCCCTTTCTTGGGAACAACTCAGCTATTTTGGCTGAACTTTAAGCCAAAAACTCAGGTGAGACTTCAGGAATGGAAAGAAAATTTGGCAGAGTTGTAAACAATTGGAAACAAACAGTGAGAAACAGCAGACAGCCTTAGCAGAACAATCTGCCTATTAAGGCTCCTTGACACTTCCTTTACAACCTCTGTTTTCTTTAATGCATTAACTTGTATCCGGTGTACTTTCTGAAACATAATTTATATAAGCTTGTAATTCAAACTTAGTATTTCCTTCCTTTGTTTCCCTCATATCACACACAAAAATCCCCCATCATGGGATAAGCTCTGTTCTTCTGTTTACTTACCAGCACAAAGAACAGAACATTTTTAGAAAGGCAGAGAAACCATTCCTGCTCTGCAGGAAATGTATCTGGCAAACTCACAAAGGCCAGGTCAGAAAGGTAGAAAGCAGTGGAAGGGGACCAGAGGCCACAGATGACAGGAGAAAATGCAGCAGAGGACAGACTTTCTGCTCAGTTCTCTCCTTCTGCCTTGGGGAGCCAGTGTAACACCATTTGAAGAAAATAAAGAGAGTAAGGTTGAAGTACCTGCCAAACAAGCACCATGTAGACTGTAGAGCAGGAACTGAATTTTCTACTTAGTGACTCTCAGTTTTAGATTATGGGGACATCCCCCTCTTTGTCTTATTTGCAAGATTCATGAGCTCATGCACCTGGGGGAAAGGGTGGGAAAGCTTAAAATACATAGGACTGCAGAAAGAAACTTCCCTCTGGGGTGTGTGGAAGCAATTACATAGTCATCATCTGAAAGATCCTTGCATTTCTCCAAGGTATGGGTGGTGACGACTGCTACACAAGTAAGTTCCCATTGCTTCTACACTGCTGTATGGAAACTGCTTGTGTACCACAAACAAAACAAAGCAATTCTTCAGGTTCATCACAGAGAATTGATAGTGTAAAACTTTTGCACATGTGAAATTCTGTGCAACATTTTAAGTTAAATAATCTCATTTTAATAAAAGTGAATTTCAGTCTTAAAGCCTTATTATGATACAGTTTGTTGGCATTCCACTCAAGATTATCCCCTGCCTTGACTACCTCTGCATATACATACAAACTGACTAGAAAGTCTTGTTCTCAACAACTGAGCAGCTATTTTCATAGTAGGACTTCAGTAACGTTCAGTGAAGAGTTACTGTGCTGAGCAGAGCACCAAGGCAATGTCTGCAGTAATCTGCATTATAAGCAGCTGAAGCTGTCTTTAGATCCCTGGTACCACTCATTTGTAAAGCTTACTTGCTCTCTGTAGCTCATCACTGACCATCAATGCGCATCAGTGACATACACATTGCTTGAAGAGATGTGGGGTCTCAGGATGCTCACAAATCCTGATTTTTATATTTTTTTGCATGCAACACATAGGCCTATGTAGGAAGGACCATGGAACTGGCCCATCCACTCATTTCCAACCATACTACTATACCACAAAAGGGCAAACATACAAGACATGATGACAGATCATCCTGGGGATGGTACTGCCCATCCTGTTGATATAGATTACAGACTTATGCCTGGGCATGCCATAAAGCCTGTGTGGACCAGCTCTTAAAAATAAATAAATCCCCCCTCAAATGTAGAACTGTATCCAATGCAGAAAAAGACAAGCTAGATCTCAGACAGCTTCAGCATACACAAAAGACAGTCCAGTAGCCTGAGCACAGGGGTAAGCATTGAACACGAAGCATTCCTATTATGTCCCCAGTGACAAAAATGCTTCCAGCAGCTACCACTCTTTAAAGTCAGAAGTCATCCTACATTCAGTCATCAGCATACCGGCCAGGGTAACCAAGAACAGCATTCTGATTCTTTGTTTAGGAACAGGCAACTGGAAGACAGACACTAACTAGCAAGGTCATTAGAATTATATTTTGTTATTTTTATGACATAAGATTTGAGATTTGCATTGACATTGAGGTATTAGTGGCAAAGAAACAATCTGCCAGGAAAATAAATAGAATGAAAGCATTTTCCCAAAAGATGGCCGTATAAACAGGTGCATGATGCTGTCATGACATTTCATTGGTTAGACAGAAAAGAGCAGTTTAGTGTCAAATTCTGCCACAGATGTACATGTATGACTAACTGAGCTCAAAGAATATTGCACACATCTGAGAACAGAATTATTCCTAAGATAGGTAACTTTTACGAACATCCAGGTGAAGCTCTTTGGCCACCTGGCAGACCTCCTCAGCTCTAAAGCAAAGTGGTATGACATTTTGGCTATGATCCAAGGTGTAGGCCTGACATCCGAGTTCAGATTCCCTCAAGAATCACTTTTAGTTGAGATGTATAACTGGTCTATCAGATACCAGTAATTCTTTTCACGTAAACGTTGCTGGAATAAGAGAACTGATGAGTACACTCTATTTCCGACACATGGGACAAAAATGTGAATGCAGTGATTAACTTCTCTTAACTTTGGGATTAGTATTATAATTTTGTCTTTATTTTTTGTAACCTCTAACTCCTTAGCTGAAAACACTGAAGAAACCAGATAGCTAATGCAGGAAGCACAGGTGGGAAGACATGTCTACTGCTTCTGATCTTGGAAAACCACTCATATAGCATAGAACCAAGGAACAGGCACATCTCAAGCTTCCTGAGGTGCTCAATTTAAAGCCAGTGCTTGGTGGTATGGAAGTCACTGCACCACACATATCTCTCTGTGTCCACATCTCTGAAATCAGGAAAAAAACTTGCTATCTATTCCTTACTGTGTTTAACTAGTGAGTGTCTGTAGTGCTTCAGCAAAAGGCTACTGATATTGAATTATATATAAATAAGTATTATACTGATATGAAATATATGGAATATATACTACTATATTCCATATTACTATATATGGAATATATATTTCATATATAGTAATATATATTCTTATATATGAAATATATATTTCACATATTTCACAATTTAAATATATATATATTACAGATATGTGTTACATTTGATTATTGGGTTTTCTCATAGCCAGCTCAATGAACTTCAACTGTGGAAGGAAAAACCCTACTGAAGTCAAACTAAGGCTGAATATTGCTCATGAAGAAATGTAGGAAAGAGAAGGAATTCCAGCAAAGAAAATTTAAAATGAGGCAGTCAGAAGTGCTGCTATACAAGTGCAGCCTCTAGTGGTCTGTCCAAAATCACCGAATGGCAAGTAAAAATTATTATATATAAAGCTCCTGGCAGCAACAGCCGCATTTCGTCAAACACTGCTGATGCTGTGACACTCCACAGCAGAAATATAACCTATAAGCAATGAGGCACTGTTTCTTATTGATTCTTATGCTTAAAATCTGATTTTGAAAATAAAAACTGCTTTCTCCCTCCCCCCAAAAAACCCAACTATGAATAAAACAATATGCATACTATTCTACAACCCTTTTCATCCTACACTGGAATTCTGTGAATAGATGCATTTTTAAATGCTCATTCAAAACCATGTTTAGACCTTCTTTGTACTTCGGTTTTGGTAGTTACTGCCTTCCCTTCAAAGAAACAGATGAAGCTGCACAGGAAATGAAGAAAATCTGAGCCTTTGTGTTGGAGCTGAACCTGTTCAAGTTTCATCATTAGATAAGGTTCAGATAAGAAATTTGATGCATTTCCCTCTCTCCACTATGCACATTTTTTATTTCCTTCTCCACGTTCCAGTTATCTAGATCTTATCCATAGTAGCAGTGATGAAAACCTTATCTCTTCCCTTCCCCTTTATCCTTACTTTTGGTCTCAGTTGGTATTAGTTCATGGCTCCATGTTTGTCTGAAAACACTCATACTGTACTTCATTTTTCTAAGGATTGGAGAATCGTCAGATACACACAATTGTATTTTAGGATCTCACAGCTTGCAGGCAAAGAAAAGTTCAGACGAATGCTGGGTTGCAAAGTGTCATAAATAAGAACTATGTTAGGCAAATGGTTATAATTTGCTCGTGAGGCAGAACTGATTAGCAAAATCATATAGCATGGAAGAGTGACACCATGAAAATGCCTTTTGAAACTTTGTAAGCACAGGCAAGGTTGATGTTGTGTCAGTGACAAGAGATCTTAAAGGCCAGATAAATAGGAGACAAAACAATGAAAGAAACTTCAAAGAGCTTTATGTAAGGGACTGATATTAATTCAAAACTTCAGAAGTCTCATCTAGACTTCATGAGGGCTGTAGCCCAGAAAGCCACTTGTAGTTAACATGCAGCCCTACCCCTGATCTGAAAACCCTTCTGTGACTGCAAAAGCTCACTGCATCTGCCTGCAAAGCAAGAACCAACAAAGAAGATGGGCCACTACCAGAGACATGCTGTTGATGAGATGAGTGACAACTCACCAACAACCAGGAGAGCTGCTCTCATGCCTTGGTCCTAGGGGCAAGCAAAGGTCTTTATTCTGCACAGCAGTAGGTCCCTTGAAATTGAGAGATATAAATCCAAACATTTTTACTTAAGGCACTGCTTGTGTTCCTCAGCCAAATAGGCAGAATAAGCAGCACTAGAACAAGCCTTATTTATTTTAAAGCGTTTGCACCAATGTATATAGCATACACAGTTCCATTTCTCTTTTCCCTCCCCACTCAGTTTCAAAGATATGAGTATCAGTACCTTCTTTGACTGGCCCCTATAGCTCACTTAACCTCAAAACAGCCCCTCTCCCACTTCCAAGCCTATTCCTCCTTAAAATAAACTCAACTCATTGGAGTACATTAATGCTGGCTACATTCCATCATATATGCATACATTCTTTCTGCTCCAAAAAGCTCATGCTGTTGGGGGGGAGCTGAGGGAATGTAGCCAGTGTTAAAAAAAAATAAATTAGAATTAAAATGTCCAGGCATCATCATCTGCCAGGACCTGGACATCTGCTTGTACCACATGCGCTCATTCTCTTTCCATGGTACCCATCAGCCTTTTTTAATGGCAATTTAGGAAGCTTTATCCCATCAAACACCCCCACAGAATAAAATCAGAATTACTTCCATGCATTTCTGCAAGTAAAAGAAATAATGATTGAAAGACAAAGTTATTGCTGAACAGATCCTCTTTTTGTGTGTGAAATTAACCACAATAAGGAGCTTTAAATTTTCTATATGGAAAAAACAGTGTAATTTCTTCAGATCACACACAGCTGTTTTTGGAAGTACTGTTTGACCAAAGACAACTACTGAGGACTCATTTAGACCTAACTACAGATGGCTGAAATAGGCCATATTTTCCTTGAGGGGCAATTAAAGATAAATAGGTCAATAAAGGCAAAAGGGCTTCACATTGGTTAAGCTAAAGTAAATATAAGCAGCAGAAAGTGTATGAGATCCTCACCTTAGAACTATTAAGGCTGACTCCTTAAAAGTATTTTTACACCTATTCAGAACTATGATATTGGAATTGTACATATTTCCAGTACACTGCAACAACCATTAATAACACTGCAAAAAGTATTGGCACAGCCTTACATGTAACACTATAGGTTTTGTTTCAGAAAGGAGAGTTTACACTTAAAGAGGGTGTCCAATTCTCCAAACTTAAGAATGGATTAATAAAACCTCCTGCATGAGGTCCAGCACTTTAGTACTTAACTTTCACAATTTTACAGTTCTGCCATTGCAGATTAAATTTACCACTGGAGAGTGTGTGTCATGCATACTATTCATATCTTCTAAGCCCTTAAGGTGTGTGAGATCTTAAAGACTGAAAAGATTTTGCCTGTACAGGGCTGAGCTTTAACCAAGTTTAAGACAGTCACTAGGTGGACATCAAATTAAGTGTAAATTGTTCCAAGCGCAGGGAAATTTCAGACTCTTAAGTTACATGTTGAGCTTTGACCTGATCTTATTGAACTATGCATCTGACACAAAAGCTTCAGACTACCCCTTTAAGATACAATGCTCTTACTTTAAATTTAAGCCTTTGCATTTCCTTTCTGCTTAGAGAAACATATGGAATTTACAACTGTTTGGCAGCTGTGCTCTGAGAAAGGAAGGGTACACACAGCGTGACAGATTTTGCTGGAGGTCCTGGGATGCTCTTACTGACAATTTTGAGGGGCTGCCAAGGTAACAGCAGGGTACAGGTTCCACATCTTCAGTCTGGATTGTAATCCAACAAGGAGGATAGCACTGAAATGAAGCACAGCTGACAGAAATAAAACTCTGAAGCTGCAAAGCTGTTGCTCAGCTTGCCAGTAAGAACTGTCAGAGCATCTGGGTTTTGGCATTTCTTACCCACTATGTGTTGATATTCATCCCTGGCACTCCATAAAACAGAAGTGGTTAACTCTCAACTAGCGGTGGGCTGCCTGTTTAGTTTGCAGATAAATGAGGAAACGCATATGGTTACCCTCCCACACTGTCTCTTCACAAGATCAGCCTGGATGGACTCACCAGCTCAAAACAGAGCATTACACCAACATCACTGCTCTTGCTTCAGGATGGATCTGTGCCAAGAAGACTGGCCAGACCCAAGATCTATGACCCCTGTGCTCGCCAGTGCCTCTCAGGCTGAGGTTTGCTAGTTCCAATAACCATGCCTTGCTGTCACACGTTCTTCTGGTCCCTATCTAAACCCACCCAGTCACACTTCGCTGTGCCTAAGTTAGTGAAGCCTCCTCAGTTCGGAATCCACAGGAGGGCTTAACAGAGCTCTATTTTTGTTTGTTTTGCTTTTATTTGTTCTGTTTTTTCCAGTCCCAGGGTAATCCCAAATGATGAGGACCTGGTGTCCTTAACAAGGAAGTGTCTACCCAAAGATCAGCAAACCTTAACAATCGAGCTTTCAAACTGTCAGACATTGACACTTTCAGAGGTCACATTCTGTTTTGTTACTTGGACAGGACGGCTCCCTAGTTTCCAACACCAGACTGTAACACAAACAACAGGATTTCTTAGAAGGCCACATGGTGTTCAAGCATTTGGGATCCCAAAGAAGGGGACGCTCTTCCCAGGCAGGAAACTGACCAGGATAGCTTTCAAAACAGGAAATCACTGAACATGCCAAGTTAAACTGAAATATGCTGAAGATCATGCAAGGGAACAGAAAGGCACTGCAAAGAAAGATCTTACAAGGCTCTGTCAGAATACAAGCTGAAAAGGCCTGTAGTGTGGGACTCAAACTGGCCATCAAACCCTGTTCTGACTATTCTAATCGACACGATTTCTTTCTCTTGAAAGAAATGGTGAATTTAAGACTCAGTATTACACTTCTAAAATACTAATTTTCCAACTTCTTGTGGCCACAAGAATTTCAGCATTGCTTTCTTTGATCAAAGATGAACCTATATGAGCAACAAGGAACAACATTAAAACTATATTCTTGTGTTCTCTCATACAGCATTCTGTTTTCCAAATGCAGTAGAAACTGCTAATTAGCCCAAAGCAAAACCATATGTTGAAAGATCCTGGGCTTTTTTTGTGTTGTTATGGAGAGTTTTTTGGGGTTTTTTGTTGTTTGTTTTTTTTTTTTTTTTTACCACTGCAATTATCTATTAATTTCTTCTTGGCCCAAGTTCTCATGCTACACCCCACATTTGGTAAATTCATATTGCAAGAATGTGTACACACTTAAGTTAATAAAATGTGTTTACAGTGACCATTGTGATGGACAGAATTAAGTATGAATAACACTTGCCTTCAGGGTACATTACAAATCTTAGAAGTCTATTTAGTAGGATAAATAGAAAGAAGAAATATGCTTTCAAAATGGAGGGAAAAAAAAAAGAGAAAATAGAGTGCCCTAAGATGACATCTTAAGGGTACAGCTGGCAGCTATTTCAGGAGCCTATTGCAAACCTGACTGGAGTATTCTTCCTCCAACCTTGGTATATGTGGGCTATAAAATGTATATCAGACAGGTGCTTTTCACACTTTGCAGTAAGAACAATGGACACTGTGTATGGAGGTCATTAGTTTTTCACTCAGTTAAGAGGCAAGACAATCCTGCTCTACATGACCTCCTTTTCCATGACCCAGCTCAGCAGCAACCCCCAAAGTTCTCAAGCCATGAAGTAATAGAAGACCTTCTCTGCAGAAAGAGAATCAAACCAGCTATATGGACATTATAAAATGGCTTCGAAGGATCTCAGATAGACACAAGACTTTTCTCACTGTCCTCTACTGAAACCCAGTTGAATTTAAAGAGCTCACCTCTTACAGACACTTATTACAGTTTATTCAGCAACTCCATCAATAAGAACTATTAATGTCCATGGATCAACACTAATATGTAAAGTATTATGTACCTATTCAGCATTTTAGCTCAAATACTCTTCCTAAAAAGTATTGCTTTAAGTATATTACATACTGCGATGGATTATCCTTCTTTCACCTAGGGTACTAAATATATAAAACCAAAAATCAATTGACCTAAAAGAAAAACTTTCAAAGAGAACACTCACCTGTTTTTTTTTTTTTTTAAAAAAAAGAAACCACACCATTTTATCTTGTAATTCAATAGTAATTATAAAAAAATACTATCTGCTAAAGGGAAAAACCTGATTCAGAAGTATTACATCTACACGTTTACAACACACATCTCATTACCAAAACAGCTGTTATAAAAGGATTAGCTGTCACCTTCCACTACCTATAGTACTCATTCTTAATTCATCATCTTTTCCTGATAAGCAGCAATCTTTAAGTATGTCACTATGTCAACAATGTGCACTGAATATTATGAGATTATTACAAACCATACATTAGACACCGTAAACCTGAATTGAACTTGCAACTTTAACAACACCCACCTGAAGAAGATGGTTCAGCTCTCTGCTTAATGATATACAGTTGCACTAGAGTTAACTGAGTGTCTTAAATTGAGATGAGGTATTCCCTTTCCACTGTCTCTTCCTTAATGTCCTCATGTATCAGGCATTTACACATCTGAGCACATGCTGGTAGCTCTAATATTTGCATTGTTCTACTCCATGGTCATCTAAATTGGTAACATGCAGCTTACAAGAGTTCTATTCCTAAATGCAAGGCACCCCATGAGACACTTAACTCTTCATGATTAAAGTTCACTATGAAAAAGACAAAAGTTTATACAGAAAGAGCTTGCAAAACCTAGTGGTTAGATAGTATAGAACAAGAATGCATAAAGAGGGGACAAGGTCATGTTTACCTACAAATTAGAGGGAATAATGAAGGTAGGTTAAGAGGTTTCAGTTTTACCTCTTTCAACAAAGTCCTAAGCTAGTCTTTTTACCAATGCTACTTCTTTCACTTGGGAACAAAACTTGAAAACCTGATGCCACTGCTAAAATTTATTATACCAGTAAACATTTTATTGGGTCAACTCCACAGCAGAGCACAGGAAGGTCCTTTCTTATGAGGCTTCTAGTAGCTCCTCACTGTCATTCCCATGAAATATCATTTCCCTTAACATGCCTCTGCAGGCAGTCAGACAACGAGCTTTGAGTTATTGCTATCAACCCCTTGCTGTAACCACGAATCTTGTAAAGGACCAAGTAGCACAAGTAGCTTTCTGAGGAACTGTTGTCACTCCAGACACCTCTGTGCTCTGCAGGGCTTTTAACAGAAAAGTCCATTTCCCTTTAGTTGGTCAAAACAGCCCAAAACCAGAGTTATGTATATTATAACCTATGTAACACTAACCTGGAGAGCAGTCCATGCATAAAAGCTGTGAGCTGTATTTCTATCCTTCCTGTAAATCTGTACTCCTTACTCCTCTTTAATGCACATGCCAAAAAAAAAAAAACCAAAAACCAAAACATAACTGCCTCCACTTCCCTCAAAAACAGTTTATAAAGTATCCAAAACAGTAGTTGAATTTTTTGTCCTTGAAAACTAAGATACCAGCAAAAATCCTACCTTTTGACACCTTTAACAGCACTGGAAATAATCGCAATTCAAGGAACACTGCAAACCTGGGCCCTCTTTGGGGTATACGCTGTCAATAGCTTACCATTAGCAAAACACACTTTCTAAAGGGATGCATGCTAACATCTGGCTAGTGGCATTGCTGTAGGTTTTTATTCCTGCAAACCTGCACATGGGCTCATAAACACAATTTTATACAATAAGCTCATAATACCGCTAGCGCAAGTGTCAGAGATGTCTTCAGCCTTTTCAGATTTCAGCAATTCTCAGGTCCAAAAGGGTCTCAGGTTTATCAGTATCTTCACAGTGGTATTATTTTTACAAGGTTGAAATCGAAGTGTTATCACCCTAATACCTGAAGCATTGTTATTTTCACAATAGTTAATACCTTACTGTTCACATCTAGCCAGCTGGGCTATCTCCTTTGTTTGCACAGAACAACAATCTCTTCCTAAAGATTTGTAAATTAAAGAAACAAGAAAATCTTACAAGAACCACCAGACTTAAGGAACGGCCACTTCTACTTCAATATACATTGTTGTCAGGTAGGGGAAACTAACAGAAAAGCCTCCAGAAAATCTCCTCCAAGACTTCCAATTAGTAAAAACATACTCCTGCCAAACTGATGATATGGGATGCACTCAGCACTCCCCCTCCCCCCAACAGATGCTGTTTGTTTTGATCAGAATTTCTCACATATACCACACTCTGTGCAGAGGTTCAACGAGCCACCATGAAGAGCACCACCAAGGACTTTGAAAAGGAGAAACAGATGTGAATTTAGTATGTAATTATTTGTAATAACAGTATCTAAGAAAGATACCACCAATGGAGGCTTAGCACTATGCAGTTTAACCAACACAAGGATAAACAAAGAACAAGCAACAATTGACTGTTAGCTCCACAGGTCCATTCTCTGAAATGAACTAGGAACTAACAAGTACAACCAGGAGGGCACCTCACAGTACTGCTCTGCATATAACCAGTGGTCCCTCACAAGGAGCAGGTCCTTCAAAGTAATGAAGAGGAAGACCCTTTACAAAAGCATTACTATTTTTCTTCATGCACGTATAGTAAACGACAGCATGTACAGGCATGAAGGACATCTGCCATAAGTAGCTCCAAATGTGAACTCAGCATAATTCATGCTGAGAAGTACTGAATGCTGTCAGCAAAAAGAAAGCAAAATACAGTTTGAAATCAACATTTTATTGAGCAGCCCACTGACAACACCACCCTGCCCTCTAAGAAGGCCAGGATTAATTGCTAGGCCTGCTTAGCACTCTCCAAGTTTTGGACGTGCTGCAAAGACTGTATATTCAGCTGAGCCAGGGAAACAGAGCTCAAGTGGTTAGGACAAACCTTGTTTTCAATTAAAACACAGAACACTGCACTCTAAGACACAGCAAAGATAAGAAACAAGAAGACAATGTCCATCACAGAACCTTTATCCATACATTCTTCCAGGAAGTAATTTTCTGATTAAATATAAATAGCACTGTTTGATTCATCTAACGACTACATTAAGCAGCTGTGACTAATCAACATTTACTGACATTGCATCAGAGCTGCATTTTCCGTTTCTTTAATTAAATACCAAGCCTGGCCTTTACACCATCATGTAAGTGACTAAATGTGAAAAATCACTTCGCAGATAAACGGGTATTTTCTCCTAGGCAGTTGCTCACCTTGGGATGCTTGTCAGGTAGGTCAGGACATTCTGGAACTCCTTTTCAGGGATCTCACTGAAAGCTGGATAGTCTGGAAAGGTTATAACAGGACATCCATCTCCCCCTCTTCCACCTACAAAAGAAACAAGCAGCAGACATGTTTATAAACACATCCCTTTACCTTGCCCTTAAATTCCCAGTAAATTAAACTACTGTGTTTCTTCAAGGTTTTTTGGTTCAGGGCTCATCAGTATGGACACTGCTTATTCTGAACAGCCTACTTTCCTCTTCAGAGCTCAGGAAGTCTTATAGGAAGGAGCTTGTTACAACACATTAGTTTTCTATACAAATGTCTGCTCATGTGAACACAGTTTTGACACCAGATGGCAGTGCATCTTTCTTCTGACAAATGTCAAATGTAAGTAAATATAACCAATTTGGAGAGAGAAATGAGCTAATTTCAGGATTTAAAAAAAAAAATAAAAATTAATTCAGAATGAAGTAGGTGAATCTCCAACTTGAACTGAATTCAACCTTCTCACCAGTATGAGCTCATTCATGCAACAACCCTCCAGTCCCTTTCCACCAGGATGCTGCGCTTCCAGGATGATCTGAAGAAAGGGCCAGAATGTTAAAAGAAATAGGGGAAGTGTTTCAGATGAGATTTCCTGTTAAACTTCTGAAATTACATACAAAAGGTAAAGCAGAGCCAAACACCTACACTGCAGTATGGCTGCTGATGAGCTGATGAGCATTATCTGTATCTTTTCTGGCTTTTGTACCACTGGAGTAGTATTCACAGATGCAATGCTTTTTAATGCACTTCACACATACTTGTACAGGCAAAATGTAATATTTTCTTTTAAAAGCAATGCTAATGTCTTGAGAAAGCATATTTTCATAAAGGCAGGCTGGACAAAGAGTTTGTTGAGCCCTAGCAACTGCACAAAGTTGACAGTTGGAGGGTAGCAGGGACACACTGCTAGGAAGTTATTTTTGCTTCAAAATTGAAAGGAAGGAAAAAAACAGCCAAAAAAAATACCGTGGTAAAGTAACCAGGATTTTTTTTTTTCAGCTCCAAAATCTTACAATTGAGTAGGAATCAGCTGTAAACTGCATTAGCAACACTGATCATGAGAGCAACGGTGATTCGTGAAAACTACAGTGCACTACCCACTCCCAATGCCTTTGCATCTAACCAGAAAAAGAAGAGCTCAGGTTCATTTGATAAAACAAATCACTGTTCCACTCCAAACCCACATGTAATTAGAAGAGCTCAAATACTATCCTTACAGTAATTTGTGGTGAATCTGACTTTAATCTACCAGCTTACAGGCAATATGGTGCTACTAGCTCTTGAAATCAAACTATGTTAGAAAACAATGTGTTTTGAATGCATTTAAACAACAAGAAAATGCAACTATTATGCAAAAAAATAGCAAGTTTGCAAACACAACCTTTACAACACATCTGAATGTGGCAGCGTTAAGCCAAGGGAATTAATTTTACCTAAATAATGTTCACAATACTAATGTAAGTGAAGACCGATTTTGATTCTATTACTTTTTTGTTCTACCCAGGCTCTCAGGACCAAAGCATTTTCCTCTCTCATTAAAAGCAGTTTCAAGCATGATAATGATTATTTCTGTTACTCATGAGGTGCTCTGCTTTCTCTAGAATGTCTATTTATAGGTATAATTACACATTATTTGCTGTATCCCCACTGGTTACTTGTTTTGTTCTACTTAAATTCTATAAATAGGATATATGAAACAAAAGAACAACAATAGACTTGCAGGACACATCCTAAAAGCAGAAGCCCAGGCTACGACCTTCAGGGAGTTTCCAGACCAGCATCGATTGTCAAGGGCAAATAGCGCCATCCTGCCTTGACACTGCCTATTAATTTTAAGTTTCTAGTATAGTCATCATGGTTATCTTGGGTGGAGATTACTCTGTCCTGCCACATGCTGCTAGAAGATAGTTGTTCACTGATTATCTTTTTCTCCAGTATTTTCCTGCTGGGACATTTAAGCACACATGTACCTTGAAATGCTGCTCAACTGCTTTTTTATTATCAGGACCTTCCGCAGAAAAGAGTTTAGGGCACAATGACCTGAAGTGATATACATAATCAATTCTGTAGAATTTCAGCTTTAACATCACTGGCCCTACAGAAGTTGCTTTTTATATTGCCACTTTAAATACATGGCCATCAGTGGAAGATAGTCCACTCTAGCAAAGCAGTTGAGTGTTTGACACAGCAGATTGCAAGAAGGGCATGAAAAATAACACAAATTAAAAAATCTACATATAAATTTTGCTTGTATTAAATAATAATAAAAGCAGTAGGTGGGTTCTCTTTTTAAAGAGTCCTACATTTCATAATGAACCTGGCACAGAAAAAAATTGTTTTTTCCCTTTATCCTGAATCGGTTTTTGCTTTTCAAATCTGCAAAAGCAGCATTGCACAGCTTATTGCTAAACTCACTGTGTAAAATGTGAGTTTTCTTCCCTTCTCCCAGAAGTAAATCAAGCCAAAGAATTTAGAGTGAAGAGATAAACATGAAAGTTTAGGAATCTAGGTTGGGTTTTGTTGTTCTTTGTGAGAGGGAAAGCATTTGAGTGACAAAATGAACCATTTTACGTCTCCCATCCTTCTTGAAACACAGGTTTAAGGCAAAAATTTAAAGCATTTTATTAAAACCGATTCACGTTATAACCTTCCAACATCTCAGAATGATATACACCCAACTGCAAAAAAAGAATGAAATGTAAACTTCAATGAACTTTGAGTGCTACAACTCATGAAAATAATTCAGTTTGAACAGAGTAAATTTTAAACAAGTGACTGGAATTTTAATCACCATCCAAAAAAGTCACAATTTAACTGTAATATTTTAATAAATCCAGGTCTGTTGGTAGAGTGACTACTTCTAATTACCTCAGTCATAACCATGGGGAAAATCATCTCTTTCTCCTTCACCTCTAGCTCACAGTACTGAAACTTCAGCCACATCTGTGGAACAGCTTAAATTTATTTGCAGGGCAAGTTCTTTATACACTGGCAAACACAAGCCCACTCTCCTATTTCTAGGGATAAGCAGCGATGCTGTCACCTATACAGTTGGAATTGAATAGTTTAATGCATTCCTAAGAGAACCAAGTATGTCCTTGACAGCATGGAGAGTATTTTCTCAGTCTAATCTTAGTTGCTAGGGGTTTTCAAAATATAAATTTCTGAAAGGACATTAAATACCCTTATTTTTTGTTAAAAAATATAAATACTGTTGTAACTATGCAAATGTCAGGTTGGATGGAGCATTGAGCAACCTGATCTAGTGAATTATGTCCTTACCCACAGCAGGGGGGTTGGACTAGATGACCTTTAAAGGTTCCTTCCAAACTATTCTGTGATTCTATGAAAACGTGGGAAAACATTCAATATTATTTCTTCTTGAAATATTAAACAAATGCCACTTGAGTGTCAGCTTTAGGTTCTGTTTATTGTAAAGAGCAGGAGAGAACACATCAGTCCTTAAGTGTACGCAATCAGTCCACACACATTTTACCTGAAATGGCTCCCAAGAGTTACTTGAGACTTGTCTCATAACATGCAGCTGTAAGGAACATTCTCCAATTGAGAGGATTATTACTTTTCAGTCTAAAAGTGGAAACACCATAGAAGTAAAGAGTATATATCAACAATTAGAAAAGTAAAACTACCACACCACTTTTAATGAAGTGGATCTGCTTCCATCCTACTTCCATAAGCCTTCATTAAAGGCAAACTTTTTTATTAACTCATTTATAACTGACTCTCATAACCTTTTTAACTGAAACTTCTTTAACAGATGTGGCATAAAAGAAAACACAAATTACTGCTGTGAAATGGCAATTTTTCAGCGGCTAAATATCTAAAATTCTACTAAACCTCCAGTTAGGGGGAGCTCTTCCAAATGGATGGACATGCCTTAGACTAAAGTCAGTTTCTACAACAGCAACAACACTGGGTTTTGGAGAAACATGCATTTTAAAAACATGTTGAACTGCATTAGCTTCACAGGTTAGGCAGCAAAATCACTTAACTGTGCTTAGGAAACAGCACTTCATGTTCCTAACTTCTGCACACAATTATTTAAACAACAGCACCAACTGTTAAAGTTATGTGGACCCAAAGCATTGTGATCTTGTGTATGAAAGGAGTGGAAAAATTATACTTGGCAAACTAGCTGTGCTATTGTGAGATGGGACTGGTAAAATTTACCTTATGTATTGGTAATTTAGCTTTTATTCTTTATAATCTGCAGCATCTAACTGTTCCTATCACAACTGTAATCTCTTTTGGGTTTGTTTTGTTTGAGTTTTTTTTATTAAGCAGGTAGGGTGATAGTAGTAGTGCCAAACCAAAGAAATTATAACACTGTTTTACACAAATCTAATCAAAAGGTATATTAGTGGCTTGTTTTCTAAAAACAACCTCAAATAAGAAATAATTTCATTTCCATTTAAGATGGAACTAACAGGGAAGATTACAAAACTATGAATTGCACAGCAGCTAAACTACATGTGTGGGTGCACACAGAGATAGAGAAAAGGGTAATTCCTCACAATGCTGTGAAAGACACACGATTTTTTTTTTTTTCTTGTAAGGCCAGCAAAATACAGGAACAGTGAAGAGATTGGTCAGACTTCCAGGAAAGAAGAGCAGGAGATTGTTTTGTAATGTTTCCCTAATTATTCCCCTCCTCACACATAAGAAAAGGTATTCTTAAAAACAGAAAAAGCAAGCAAAGTAGCTGGATGTAATTGGATGATGAAGGAGCAAAGAGATAGGTCTTCCAGCCTGAATCTATAATGCAAACTGAATAGTATTCAGACTATTAAAAAAAAGGAAAGAAAAGTGATCCCTATGTTGATCAATATGCACACACAAGAGCCAGGAGCATCATCATCGTTAAACAGTTCAGATCTCCAGTTTTGGTTCAAAAGACCTAGCTTAAGTAAAGTAACCTTGGTTGCAGTCATGTCAAAAGCAAAGTTCTTGCATGAATGAGAGAAAGACTTACTACAGATTTTGCTTTACTGTTATGGTGGTTCAGCTCTAAGTTTCTGATAAAGAATTTTTCCTATCTCCTTGCATAATGCAGTTTACTTGAGAACTTGGGAGTATTTGAAATTACGCGTAGACTTCAAATAAGGTAGTGGATAAAAGCTTTGCTGCATACCCTTTGCAAATAAAAATAGAGAAATTTATTAAAATACTTTTTCCTTGAAATAAGAGAGAATTTTTACTTGTGTACCTTTACAAGCTGCATTTTGCCCAGGCTGATAAGCAGCAAGTATAGTGGCTTAGAAACCAGACTGAAGTAACTAAATTTGTACCTGAATGTATTTGAACTGAAGATCTCTTAGCCAAAGATTCTTTTTTTTTTTCTCTTTTTTACTACTTTTTTCTTTAAAGAAAATTGAATCTCTACAGACAGTGGGTTTAGCACAGTCAGTATAAAACAGCAATTAAATTTACGCCTGTGCAAGACAGAAACTGCTACATAATGCCTCTTCCACTGTCAATATGCAACAGACATTGACCATGTTATATCAGCAGCATATAGATGACATTTTCAACTGACTGATGTAATGTATGCGGTACAGGACCCACTCAGAAGTTCTCAAACACAGTTCTACAGACAGATTTGGCACCTGTGGAGGCTTCAAAATGAACAGGTTTAACTAGTGAGGTATTTTCAGGTCATTTCACCACAGGTGAGCAAGAAACAAGTAAACAAATAGCAAAGAGCAAGGAGAAGCTCATTATTTAGAATGACAATTTAAAAGGCCAGAGATATGAGCATTCGGAAAGCTAGTACCAATGCTAACTTTTTCCAATGGCAGGAAAAAGAACTATGAATTGATGTGTAAAAACACAATTACCATGAACTCATATTTGTATTTCTTTTAATGGAAATGTTTTGTTTGAAGTTGTTCAGTGCAGAGGCATTCAAAGGAAAGCAAGCTGAAATAACTGGTTCAGTACTTCTAGAGTCCAAGAGTCTCACTTGCACATCACATAGCTTGTACAATTCGAAATGCATATAAACATACACACCTGTCTGTACACTCTTCTTCATCTACATTTATTTTAACATGCCTGCATACAGCAATGGCAGATCGTTGCAAAGTTGGGTATGAAAGCCATACAGTACTTTTCCAAAGAAGGAAAGAAAACAGGAAATACTCATAAAAATAAACATAAAATGTGAATGAAAGACAGTAAGGAACTGAGGCATTAATGCAAGTTTTTGTTTAATGTTTTTTTTTCATTCCAAATCTAAATTTGGATGTTTCTGCAGCATTTCTATTATGATGTAGCAGAATGAGAGACAAATTACTTTGTACCTGCTGATGAAAAGAGACCAAGGGAAAAAAAAATGACCCGAATTTTCACCAAAACACAGGAAGTAGCCCAGAAGGGCTACAGTCTTTAGGCACAGAAGCAGACTAGGTCTTATTCACTATTCAAGCAAGTGTCCCACAAGACCTAGATACATCCTATTAGTGCCACTAAAGTGATTCTGAAGTATATGTCACATTCCTAGTACAAAGCCAAAACCTAAACCTTGAAATGCATCCAACACACTACTCAAATCACCATACTTGCAAAGATGTTATCTACCAAATGTGTTTGTAACCTACGGACTTTCATTTTAATAGTTTTTATACTAGGTTCTAAAATTCTATTTCCAGGGCAACTTAGTAATAAGCAAAAAAATCCCCTTCACACGAACTATGTGTGTCTTAGCTGACATTACAGCAAAGCCACTTGGTAGCACAACTGCAAGAACAAATTGTGCATAAATCAAGTACCAAAATATTATCTCAGTTCCTTTGCTCACAGAAGCTGTAACACTACTATTTGGTACAGCACAGAAAATAGTAACTGTTACTGTCCCACAAGAGAATATTACCATAAAAGAGTTGGTCCAAAGTGAATTGAAAATGCCTAACAGTCAAATTGCCCAAGAATAACAAAATACAACAGAGAATATAGTTACAGCCCACAATAATGCAGCTGGCCTACTATTTCAGGCAAATCCCCCCAGACTTCTAGTAGACAGCAGAGTGAATAAATAGAAGAAAATAGAATGAGGAACGGCTGCTCTTAGTAAGCTCCACTGCACACTGCATGCAAGGTGTGCTGAAGATGCTTGTAGTTGCGTGAACTCAACAATCTTAAAATGTGAACCTTCTCCAGCTGGACACAATGACATTTTTTTTATCTGCTACACTCACCAGTTTCTCCCCTCACTTTTGAGGGACAAAGTGTAAACCCCACTTACAGGTTCCCAAATAGGCTGATTCTTGTGTAACACTATTATGAGCTATTTTCTGCACCTGAACAAGAAGGAAGAGCTTGCAAAGTCAACTGACAGAAAATAATTGTAGCTTAAGTACCACCATTTCAAATGGAGCATGAACAGCCAACTTCATAAACAAAATAATGTTATTTCCAAGTGCTACCACTGCCCCTTAGAAAACAGTCACTACCACAGACCCACACTTAGTTTAGCTTGTGTGGCAGGGGTAAATCATAATTAATGGTTAATTATAAGTATAGGATTCGATGAGCTATTACCAAGCAAAGCAGTGTATTTCTTCATTCTCCCGTGTCTCTTGATCTTATGCACGGAGTGGGTTCAAAGGAAAAAGGAACAGCTTTAAAGCCCAGCTTCAGCCCAGAGAGGTCAATCTCCCTTATGCTGAAGGAGGCAGGCAGGGCAGCTCTGCAAAGCCATTGATGCTCTCCCTGCATATGGAAGGAAGGGCAGGGCAATAACTCCAGCAAGTTCACTGCTGCACACCTACAAGAGCTTTACAGGCAGGAAGGGTAAAAACAAACTCAGAAGCTTATCAGACACCTGACACAGCCTGATCTTTGAGCAAACTCACAATATCTCCTTTTATCCATTATGAGCCAGTGATGGTCCCAGCATCTAGATGGACCAAGTTCTGCAACCAACATTTGCATGGTACAAACACAGGTCCCCATCACCTACCTTCCACAGGTCATCCAGGGGCAAAAACGCTCTGTGCTGGTAAACATGGCTGTGTTGCTTTTAGAGATGGTTTTACACCTAAAAGCAGGTTCCTTTGTAGATGGCAGACAGTAATACCATGCCAAAACCTCTGTCCCAGAGCCTGATGCTAAATGTACCTGACTCCAGCACTGGGGCTGCAGTGGAACATGGTACTGTGCTGCCCACTTCAGCACTTCGGTTGGGACCAAGGTGTCAGCTTGGGCTTCAGTATCAAACCTGACAGCAGAGACAGTGGCAGCTGAGGCTGTGGGCCAAGGACTGCAAGACCGTAGCAACCACCAACACATCCACGCTGCACTCTCCGGTTAACTGGAAAATTAACTATAATCTAAAATTTCTATTAGACTTTTTCTTTAATTAAAAAAAACTAATAAAAAACCTTGTAAATCCTTAAATATCAAGTCTTGATAGGCTGTATTTTGAGTTGCTCATAAATATGAATTTCTCCTGTATCAGAGATCAGAAACTGTGAAAGAACAACAGGCTGAAGCACTCTTCTAAGAAATGCGTATAGGAGGGAACACCATAGTCTTACCTGACAGGTAAGCAAACTGTTTCTTTAACTGGTCCTGAATATCTGCAGCATAGAGGGGAATGATATCCTGATGCATGATTTCATCTGCAGAGTTTAAAAAAAAAAAAAAAGAAAAAAATTTGCATTGCAAAACTCCTTTTTTGTAAAATTTCACAGCAGACATAAAAAACCCCAACAAACTCCAAACACCCAGAAAACTGTCCAAGTTTCAAAAAATATGTGAAAATTTGAGTCTTTCAAGTGTTTACCGAGGGCAAGCTTTTCTTTGAACGGCATACTGATAAAACAGTGAAGTAGTGTGGATCTGCTGACACTTGGAAGCGGTGAGGGATGTCATTGAACCACTGCAGAGCTAATATTCAGAATGATATTAAACAGTGGGGATTTTTACACATCAAATTCAATATTTATTAAAATGTTCTCAATTCACACATAAAGAGAAACTTACGATCCCTCTAGCCTGTTGTCTAATGTTCAAATACCCCAAAGCAATAGCATTCAAGAAGGTAGAACAGGCTTTAAAGTATATCCTCACATTGAACACACACATTCATAGAATCATAGAGTCATAGAACAGTTGTGGTTGGAAAGAACCTTAAGATCATCTAGTTCCAATCCCCCTACCATGGCAGGGACACCTTACACTAAACCAGGTCACCCAAGGCTCTCTCCAACCCGGCCTTGAACAATGCCAGCGATGGAGCATTCACAACTTCCCCAGCCAACCCATTTCAGTGCCTCACCACCCTTACAGTAAAGAATTTCTTCCTCATAGCCAATCTAAACTTCCCCTGTTTAACTTGCTGAGGGCACACTCAATCCCACTGTCCATGTCACCAACAAAGATGTTGAACAAGACCAGCCCCTACACTGATCCCTGAGGGACACCACTCATTATTGGCCTCCAGCGGGACATTGAGCCATTGACCACAACTCTTTGCGTGAGGCCATTCAGCCAGTTCTTTACCCACTGAGTGGTCCACCTATCAAATTGATGTCTCTCCAATTTAGAGACAAGGATGTCATGTAAGACAGTGTCAAACGCTACTTAAACAGTGAAAAGTACTGCTTAATCTTTTATCTCAGCCCTTCCACTTTAGCCTAATGACAATAATACTGCTTTCCTGAGTTTTCATTTTCCGCTACAGTGTTTGAGCAGAAGTGTTTCCCACAGTGTATTTCCAGAGGTCAAGCAGAAACCTAAGTTTCGCTGAGCATCACACAGACTGTATGACACAGAGTTGCCCTGTTCATTAAGCTATGATCTCATTGCTGTACGAGGAAAGAAAAAAAATTTACTCCTTTGGAATTCATAAAAAATAATTATTCTACATTTTTAGCCTGACTGAAAAGTAGTGAAGAGATAACCTGTAATTTTCATTATTCAGTTCTGAACATTTCTTTTCATCTGACATTGTATAAAGAAGTTAATTTTTTTTAATGTATACACTGGAATGCCATTAAGATAGATTATGATACTCAGAACTGGGAATATGCACAGAAAAACTAAATTAAAACCTAAAAGTGATGTAAGGATAAGGGTCATCTGCCTTGAAGCACAAGGTGTCAAACAGGAGTAGAGCTCTGGCCCTCAAGGACGAAACTTGGTAGTACTGATTTCTTTCAAATGCTAGATCTTGAGCAGAGCACCACTCACTTCTTATAAGCGATTCTCATATATACAAAATTCTGAGAACTGGAGCTATTTAAGAACAGCAAAACCCCCATTTTCAGTTACTAGTTCCAGATAAGCAACAACTAATACCAGGAAACAGAACTTCTCTGTTCTCTTTCAGTCAGTCAGGCAGAGGAAAACCCATGAGCATTTTCAAGGTCACACACACTGGTCAGAGCTATTTTTCTCCATCCGGTGAACTGTTGCTTGATCAGAAGACCTCTGCATACCACACTGTCAAATCCATAAGTGACTTTAAAGTCATATTTCACCCAGACCTTCAGTTATGTCATCATCTTAATGTTCTTAAGAGAAAACTGAACACAGATCTTTCTGAAGTCCAACTGCAGATGGCCAAGTCATTTCCAGAAGAGGGGATCCTGCCTTCCAAAGGCAAAAGGATTTTAGACTTTATGTTTATTTTCAGTGCCTTTTAATATAAGAAGCATTCTAGCAGCAGTGTTTAAGAAACTAAACACCCCTGATTCTCCAAATTTATGCCTGCAGGTGGACCCATTTACCTTAATATAAACTATTATCCGATCAGTGCCTCATTTTTTGATGGGAGATGGGAAAAGGGAAAAGAATGTAATCCCTTTGTAATATGCCATCCTGCCTACAGTCACAGGCAGAAATAATTTTCATTACTGTAACCTAAGCATGTAATAAAATAGGTGTGTTTTATATATGGAAGTAAATGCATGACACACAACATTCAAGCAGGCAAGACATTCATAAGGAAGGAAAAAACCCTTTTGTGTTTCCCAGATATATAATGATTGCCTTTTCCTCATGTATCCATGATATCAATCCCACTGTAGTCCTGATTTGTGCTGTATGAAGGTCCAACTCTAGATTCTAGATTTGACTGCCCCAGCATTCCCTCTGATAGAAGCAGCAGCTTTTGTAAGCAGCACAGGGCAGAACCACAACCTTGTGGTCAAATACTGTTTCACTGAAAAGACAGTATTTTCCCACCCTGGTTTTAAACTTAGTTTAAACATAAATTTAAGAGCCAGTCTGTTTGCAACTGGAGGAGCAGCACACTGTGCGCCCTTACAGAGAGAAAACCTCCAGGACCCTTCCTGCTGCGCTCCCTACCAAAGCACATCTCAAATTGCTCTTGCTGATTTGGTTTCATGACACGCTTCTGGATGCAGAATACGCTTTAACATCAGAGTTCATTTTTAATAATCTGAAATAATCAAGATAACCAATAGCAGTTCAAAACAAAGGAGGAAATGCAGCTCTTGGAACTGCTGAACATTTCCCATCCAGCAGCTTGACTGGACATGCTTGAACCCCATGTAAGTGCTCACAGATTTCGCTAGAAATCCGTCTCCAATACCCTCTGCTTCCTTTCAGAGGAGACCCAATTGTAAAACCTCATCGCTCTGCATCATTTCCTTCATATTTAGCATCCCTCTGGAAAAGCGATTTCATCACAGTCTGGGATTTAATGCGATTTCACTTCAATTTTGTCCATCATTAATTGAGCACACCATTTCTTTAACAGGATACAGCAACAAAAGGCAGGCATGCTAAGCAGTCTGTGAGGGCACACACTCTGTACACTCATGGACTTCAGGGAAAATAATTTCTTGGAAGCATTCTTTAAATAGAGAATCTGTCACCTGCTAAATTCTTTACAGACAACTTCCATTTTAGTAAAGCTAATTAAGTGCACATTAAAATACAGAATTACTGAAAATCTTTCGCTGTTTTGTAAGGTATTTTTATAGTCTTGAACTCTACTTTCACTTACATGGATTAAGATTTACACAGCCATGATTTTCACCGTTCTACATGGACTGCTTTATGTAGCATTTTCAAAACAGAGAACTGTTTTACAGTACCGAAAATATACAGCTGAAAAAAAGCTGCTTATATCAAAATGTGCTAGAATACCCAAGACTTTCCTGAAGAGCTCATTTAAAGAGTTTTCGAGAGTAGCTTGCTCAAAAGAAAGCCTCTGGGATTTATAGCACACCTGGTATTCTAGGTGCTAATAAACAGTAAAATAATGTTCTGTAAAATTTTTACCTCTTTTTATCATCATCATTATTTAAAACTGAACACACACACACACACACACACGCGCGCACGCGCGCGCGAGCTGGGAATGTACAGTTTTTTCTAAGCCAACAACTGGAGGCTCTTTAAAAAACTCCCCACATTATTGAGCACTTAAATTATAAGAGAGGACAGAAGTGTCAACTTACTAACATGAAAGAGTCAGTTAAATACGTGGTTCTTAGAAAACCAGCATTTCTCTCAAAAATGTGAATGACAATCTTAAAGTATCTACATTACATGGAAGAAAGTCTCTGGACACAACTCATGAGCCTCTCATGATGGGTTTAATCAAATTCCCACTGAGCCAGCTGGAATTACACCAACCTTTCATTAGTTCTGCCTGAAATTCTATGGCCATTACTCTATACCAACTTGAAAGCCATCCTGTTTGTACACATACGGACACAATTATGCCTTTCAGCAGAGATCCTAAGAGCCCACCATAAAACAAACTACAAATAATTTTTCCTCTTTCTAGCCAAGTCATCAAGATTTTCATGAAAATGTATCTATGGCTTCTCTATGAAATTCACGCCTTAAATTGAAAAAGTAATATCTTTTTCTAAACCACTTTTGTTTTGCTTCTCCTCTGCAACAGCCTACCCACTCAAAAAGTTGAATGCCTTTTATGAAGGGGGTCTTCATTTGAAAAATCTCTTAATTAAAGCACCCTCCCATCTGGTAATTATAAATGCAAGATAATGACTTTCAGAACAGTCCCTTCATCTCTCTCAGCCTCAAGGCAAACCTTTCATTTCCTCATTCTTCCCTCTTCATCTTCACCCCCCGACCACCATCACTAACAGTCAGCTCCTTTGTTTAGACCCCAAAGGAGGAAGGGCCAGAGCAGCAGAGCTGGTGAAGATAGCCCCCTTCCTTGCTAACCCACATGAAACTAATGAGCTAGTAAAGATGCTGAGAGAGGCCTCCAGCTTTAAATTGAATTTGAAAAATCACTGCTCAATAGTGGCAATGTTTGCAAGCTCTATGCTAGGTGTGCTCAAGCACAACAGTTGCAGGCTGAGTTCCTTGGGTCCATAAGCTATTTGTAGCTGCAACAGGCAGATGACAGGAGCTCACACAAGTGTTCATTAAGTATTAAAACCTCACCGGTTTGAAATATCTTCAGGAAGAATTAATTTCTATTTTATTTGACTACACTGCCATCAAAACAAAGGGCCAGGAAAAGAAACTGATGAAACATCTGGAATTCTCATGCTTTCTGCTAAAGTGTAGTTGAGAAGGAAATTATCATTTGGGTTAAACAGTGCTCTCACAACTTGGTGATTTCTGGTGAGCTAAAACATCCCAAGCAAGTAGGAAATACAAATTCCTTGCTTCTACCAGCATCCGGATTGCCAGCACAAACAGAAATAAAGTAACCTAGTGCTCCAAACAGCTACATATGGTACTGGGTGTCCAAGAAACGTCTTAAATGATAGTTATATAATAATTTTACTTGTATCAGCTTTACAACCTACAGTCAAGCCACAATTCCCATTCCCTCTCAGAGCCAGAAAAGACAATTTCCTCTCAAGAGCTCTGGTACATAAACCAGATCCTCAACTTGAGATACTTTTTCAAGCGAATCATGCTTTATATAAGTTCAACCTCTGCAGCATTGCTAACATAATTTTCTAGGACTCTATAGCCTATTGCCGCAATATAGAGTGGCATGACTGTGTAACCCATGACATGTAGCTACAATAAGCCAGATTGCAATCCATACCTTTTCAGTGTTAAGTAAGGGTCTAGCTGAGTCAAGATTTGAAAGCAGTACTGCCAAAGAAAATCTAAAACTTTAGGAGCAATGTTCCTTCTCTTATAAGCCCATACACAGTGGACAGAGGCATCTATTGTTTGAGTGGCGTTTTGAATGCCTCATGGACCAGAAGCCTTGAGCATGCAGATCTTCCACAAAGTCTGTGATATTTCTGCAGCGCTTTTCATGACCCCTAAATTTTGGTAATATTTAAGTTACTCAATTGAAATGAAACTTGATAACTCTTCTCATTTAATCACACTTGAAAAATACCACAACTACTTAGAAGACACATGAATTAACACCAATAGGCTGCAATTCCAGAATTTAAATACAAGGGACAGGAACTCATCATGGGTGAAATAAAAAAATGTAATTCCTACTTCCTGCAATGAAAATTAAAGATAAAAGGCCGCCTCTTTCTTCTTCTTGATCAGAGTTGGAGATTTAGCACAGGATGATCTACAAAACTACAAGGATAATATTTCAGTTTCAGGTAAGGAGATTAAACACTGACCCTTTAAAAAAAACCATAAAGTAAAATGGAAGCATTCAGCAAATGCAGTGCTGCTGGGCCAGCACAAGATTATAAGAGGTGTTATTGCCCCCGTACCTGCTCAAAAGCATGCTTTGAGGGCTAGAAAAGATTTTGGTTTCTTTTAAAGTCTTCCCTAAAATTTTTGAGTTTGACCACTTATATTGTATGTCAAAGGACGTACTTGGCTTTATTCTCTTCCTTCTTCCACCTCCCCTTCTGCAAAAGGCAACAAAATTCTTTGTCATAGTTCGCCTAAAAATATCAACTCAAAGCACAAACCTCAGAGCAAATATAATCCTCCCTTTTCCACATATAGTAGATGTACTCAACAGGATACAGTCCTAAATACTACAGCTTCTTCCTCTTTGCTTCATCAGTCACACTTACTTGACACACATACTCCAGAGTCCCACAGCTTCTCAGGGATCAGCTTTCATTTTGGATATGGCTTAAAAGAGTGATCAAATACTTGCTAATCTGTAACTAGAAGAAAATGCTATAATAATTAGAAAGTCAATCTAGGGATCAACAACAAGGCCTAGTATTTCTTTGTACTTGAAAAAATTCTAAAACAAGGTAAAAGGGCAAGGGGGAGGAAAGACGATGCAATTTTTGCAAGAAATACGAAACTGTTACCAATTATGGCAATAATTATCTTTTTTTTTTCCATGCTTTTGGTCCATCCAGTGCTAAGGCAAACCTAGCATGTTTTGGTGAGAAAGAGATGTTCTCTGTGCTATTTCAAGTCATAATAATTACTCCCTTCCCAAACTAAGAAGTACAGGGAACCTTGAGTCATCCCACACAGCCAAAGATTTTGTTAGCCATAAAGAGGACTTAAAAGGCAACAATACTGCCACATTTACATACTACCTGCAAGTAAAAATTAACCTGGTGCATATGACATGTTATTGCTATTGCAACAATAACATTCCTCTCATCCTCTTTCCATGAGAAAGCTAAGCCTGCTGGTAAACCCTTTTCTGTTCTTGCAGGATGGTTTCGGACTGCTAGGAACCATGCCACCAAAACAGCATTAAAATGTTTCCAAACTGCAGCATCATTAACTCCTTAATGCCGCAAATCATGCTGAGTGTGTAGTATAAAAATATTTCTAAAATTTTAGATGTACTCAGTCACCTTCAAGCAGCAGATTTTGCAAAAATCAGTATTTTTTCTTTTTTTTTTTTTTTTTTTTTTTTTCAGGAGAAATATCAGATACAAACTGAGCAGCGGAGAATGTTCCCCTAGCCAGCACTCTAGCAATAGTCTAGTAATTCTGGTATTCTAGTAACACTCTAGTAATGAGTTACCCAGATGTGTCTCAGTACTTAAGTGACTAAGTCTCCATGGAATAACAAAAATGTTGAATTTTGCCAACTGCATTTAGTAAGATTTAATGCTCTGAGAAAACCACTACAGGAATTTTGCTTTCTAAGTACTAGAGCCTTGCAAAGAAGGGGAAGTCTTAAAAATATGGAAAATAGAAAGATCAACTCCTAATAAAATAGCTGCACAGAGATTATAGGACTTAATCATGAGTTAAGAACTAATGATGCAATCATAAACCTTAAACACATATGCTAAAGTGGACATCTTTTCAGGCAACCATACCAAACATTCTTCTTACTGAAACCACCTGTTTTCAACCCTCTCTGTGCAGAAAAACACATGCCTCAAAGCATATCCCAAAAGTTTAACTGGAAAGTCAACAAGTACAGGACCAGCTGCATGAACATTTGGCAATTCTACTAAACAGAACACTATTTTTGGATGATATTTTGGAATTAAGGGAAGATTTTTAAACAATGTGTGATTTTACTCTTGATCTGAAAATTAAAATCACTTTTATAAAACAGGAAAGTGATAAAATCTAATTGTTTATTGTAGACATCTATTCTGGAGAGAAATTATAGCAGTGTTAGCAATAATGAGGTTTTCATGGGATAGTCTGGGTTGGAAGAGACCTTAGGAAATCATCTACAGTAACCCTGCATGGTTGGGGGACATCTTTCAGTAGATCAGGCTCCTCAAACCCCCCACCCAACCTAAACTTCAACACTTCCAGGGATGGGGCACCTACAACTCCTCTGGCCAACCTGCTCCATTGTCTCACCATCCTCATCATATATCCAAAAAAAAAAAAATCTTCCTTATGGCCAATAAAAACCTACTCTCTTTCACCTTAAAGTGGTGCTCTTCATGCTGTCACTGTAGGCCCTAGTAAAAAGACTTTCTTGAATTTTATCATCTCAGAGATACGAAGGATACCTAGAATCACTTCTAACAGACAATACATTTTATAGTACTTTAGACACAAGCACACTTTTCATTAGTTTATAGATGTATGGTTCTATGTTTTGAAAGAGGATATGAAGCACTTCCTGGGTGTGAGAGAGAAGGAAGAGCAAAGTGTCCACTAAGTGGCTTATTTGGAGCTGAGTACTACTTTTCAGCTAAGATATTTATTTGTAGTTGCTTGTAAACTTCCCAGTATATGGGACAGATGACTTACAAAGAAGAGGTTGCAGAGTCCATAACTAAACCTGCTGTCCCACCTTGCCACACAGATGCCAGAGTCATTAACGAAGCAGCTCTTGAATCACTGTGGCTTACTACCTAATGCCATTAAAAAGATGAAAACCATCATGTGTCTCTAAAGCAATGCTAATATGAACAGAGGCAGGACATGGACACGGTTCAGTATCCCTCTGGGAGATCAGATAAAGAGAGATACTGGGTTCAGTATCTCTATAACAGGGAGTTAAAGACTCTCTTAATACAAGACAGTCACCTGTGCTGCTCACATGCAATGTTTTGAAGGCAGCGTGCTAGAGGCTTGGCAGGAGCCTTTTCTCCTTCGCTTTACAGAACCCCATTTTCACATTTTTTAGGTCTCGAATGAAGCATACATTTTCCAATCGAAGAATCTGGCACATGGCTGTAATGACTAATCAAATTCTACTAAATAAAGCTCTGGCCCTGTAAGCAAGGCCAGTTTTTGTTGGAAACTAAGTGTGCAAACAAAATTAATGCAGATTTAATTTATTGGGCTTAATTCAGTGTCTCATCTGCAAGAAAAACATTACATTCTGCTTCCATAAATGCAACAATCTAATTGGATGTTACCTCTATTTTGAGAGATTGCTTTGCTATACTTTCAGTCCAAAGATTGATAGCTTTCTCTTAAAAATCCTTGCCTAGAACTTAAAACCAATAAAATCCTGTCATGCTCAAACTGAGAAGTGATGGTTCACTTATTCTGATGTGATGACTTTCACAATCTATCTCACCCCACTGAGCATAAAATCAGAAAATGAGACCAAGTACAGCAGAGCTGAACTTAGTTTGCTACAATTCCATGGGCTCCGTGGAATGAAGTTGTATAAAAGCCAGGGTCTTTAAAATGTACTGGCAGTGACTGCTTTCCATATTCAAAGGCTTTGGGTCTTCCGCACAAAACAGAGATGCATAGCGCTGCATTTTGAGAGAAAAGCAATGTAAATGAAGAAAGTTCTGAATATTTACTGCTTAGAGAAGTGACCAAGACTCAGCATCTAAAAAAGGATTTGAGGAAAAAAAATACATAAGGCTCCCTTTATTTCAAGGTAACACAGTAATGATGAGAGACAGAATCTCTCAAACACATGCAATGAAGAGGCTAAAGAACAAAATTTGACCTTGAACATCTGTGGTGGTGGATATCCTCATCTGAAGTCTCATTTGACCTCACTGAAGAGTCTTCTCCTTTGAGACTGAAGATAAGTTAAAATTAACAAACAGAAAGCCAAATGAACAAAGTAAATCACATCAGTGGTTTTACGATGAGGATTTACTGTTATAAACCCAGACCTACATCCCATGCCAATAATTTGTTTCCTGAGAACTGTTCACAATGCTCCTGAAAGATCCTGTGTCAACAACTGACAGCTTCATAGGATGCAAAACTATCACCTAATAGCAGATCCCTTCTGAAGCATTATAGTTTGGAGAAGATCACATCATACTTGTCTCATAGGCAAACAACCATGGTACTGATTTGCCTTGCTTACCTCCTTTCAGGTAAAGCTTTTGCATGCTCTTAACACCAAGATGCAGCAAATGATGACAATTCATCCACTGCACCATTTGTTCCTCAACACAAAACTGCCATGTGCTGCACCTGAATCCAACAAATGAAGGTAGTCCATCTCCATTGTAAATAAGACTGAGCCAGCCAGATTTTAAGAACACACCCCTCAATTACAAGCACACAGAGAAGACCTCTGCTGGGACTCCAGTCATCCGCTTTCTACATTTCCTCTACCTACAGAGAAAAATCAGGAGAATCTCCATGACAGATACTCCGTGAGATCCTGTGTTCCTCGGAGACAGCCTGCTACCTCCTGGGGATCCATGGCCACAGGTGGGCAGCACTGGCTCCACACCACACTGCTGCAACTCCAGATTGTGTCAGAAACTTTTAGTCTCGCGAAGTACCTGCAAGACAGGAGGTGCTTTCATCCCTGTTCAGATTCGGAAAACCAGAATCAGCACTGCTTACAGCTACCTGCACAGTCTTTAAGCGGAACAGGCACTCTGGTCCTACACCTATATTCCAAACCCACCCTCTTTTTCAGTTTATCCACCCTTTTTGCCATCTCCCCACCCTCACTCCTGGACAAAGGAATTCCCTGAGTAGACAGTTTTCCTTGGAAATTTTTACAGGGATGAGACTGGAAAGATGGGTATCCGAGTCCTCTCCTTCATTTCCATTTTCTTCCCCCTGCTGACTGTAGGCTCAAGAAATAGCCACTACAGGGCTTAGGAAGAAGAGAAAAGGACAGTGCTGGGGAAAGGGGCAACCTTCCTGCCCACTTCTAACACAAAATTTTTCAACAGTTCTCAGGGAAGAAGCAATCCCTGGCACACTGAACATGCCCACAAGAAGTCGCAGCAGACAACAGATGAAAATCAAGCCTTGGCAGTTGCTAACAAAAGAAGCCCTACTCATTTCTCAATAATCAAACATAAATTAAAACCCCCTATTTTAATCTTGCAACTTAGACAAATAGTCCTGGCATGGCTACGTGTACACCACTATGGTTTAATACCAAACACTCCCTGGTTCTGCAGTTTAGAACAGATATTCACTCACTTCTGTAATAACCCATGTTTCCTAAATCCATTCCTCCCCTCTCATCACAAAGGATGTACACAAAGACCAAAAGTTACTCAAACTGATTAATTCCTCCACCTTTCTTAAATCTTTCATTGATTCCTCCTAAGCAGTATGATGCCTTCTCGTATTAAACCAATAGCATGGAGCACTACTGAGAAGCAGAGCACCCACCTTCACATGTTGATAATTCAGTTAGTAATACTAATTAAAGATTAGTAATAAGAGCCACCCTTCAGTTAGAAGATCCACCCTTTACATACCTGTTTCATTTAATTTTGACATTTCAAAAACGACAATGTTGGAAGGTTTGACACCAGCCCATGGACTCAGTGCTTTTTCTCTGGTCCTCCTCTGCAATAGTCATGCATTCCAAAAGCAGAAAACAGAACTGGAAATGTGAATTCAAGCACCAGAATAAGGAAGCAATGTTTGCTTGTGCCTATTCCACAAAACACGCTTTCAGTTTTGCAACAGACTGTAGCTGGTCTATTAACAGCAAATAATATCTCCACTATTCCAGTATATCTTAGCAGAGACAACATTCCTATAGAAAGCTCTGACTGACAGAATTTAAAAAATAATACATTTTAGATTAACCCTCCTATACTAACAACTAGAGGATGCCAAACTGTGTCCTGCGAAATAAACTGTGCTTTATCCCTACCTCAAACAGGGATCAAGAGAAATTACTATCTGATATTTACATAAAATGCAATGAATTGAAAGTTAAAACCCACTGTAATTCATCAACAGCAGGACAGCTATTTGCAACAGTGAATTCTCTTTGTGAGCTTTAGCAGCAGTTCTGATTGCCACAATCACTGCATGAGCAAATCCTGAAAAAAGTACCTTCCATGCAAAATACAGGAACAGAATTAGCAGATACATCTGGTGTACCAAGAAATACACCTGCAAATAAGGGGATACACTGCAAATTTACACAAGGACAGAACACACGCCCCCACTACAGTAAATTATACATGAATGTACACAAAAAGAGTACAACTTCTGCCTTTATAGTAAAGCATCCCATTTTCCTCAGGAGGATGATATTGTCTGACAAGAGTTCCTGCCTAAGTAACTAACCAAATTTGAAAAACTAGACACACCTGTGCTTTTCTTCAGAAGAAGCCACAATTCAGCAATATCTTTGTAGAGCAAGGAGATCAGGCTTAAGGTCATGTTGCTTCTAATCGATTTACTGCAAAATAGTTCCGCAGACAGTGACCTATTTATCTGTGAGCCGGTCTTCAGTGCAAAATGAGAGCACAAAACTCCATCTTTCAGTCAAAGCCAAGCCACCAGGGACACAATGCCTTTCTTCAAATTACATGCAGAGCAACTGTGCCTGTCAGCAGGCTCAGAGGTCTCCGAAGGGCTTGCTGGTTGCTGTCTACTGCTTCTAGTCTTCCTGCATAAAGTGCTGGCAGGCATTAGATGTAAGCCGTTTGCTTTAAATGTGAACACACACACAGTGCAAACATTATCAGAGTAAGATTGCATTAAAAAATTAATCCTAAGAGTGCCTTGTCAAGAACCTCCCTTTAAGAGCCCCAGCTTTAACAAGTGATGATCCAGTAAATCCATCATTGTCATCTTTTTCTAACACTCAGCCCTCCTCCACAGAGGGAAATTGACTACTCAAGCAGCAGATGTACATTTCCAATGAATTATTGGTGAGAAAGTTACCCAGAAATACATCCAGCATTTCCTATTTGTGAGGGAATCCTCACCAGCATGTCTTTGCTAGAACTGAATTTGTTTTCCTTGGTGGTAAATCCACCAAGCACCTGTTCCCTATAAAGGAGCCTACCCAAAGCAGCAGCAACAGCCAAAAAAACGCATGTATTCTAATAATGTGACTTTGTAAATTGGAATTTGTACAAATCTTATTCATAATAAGGCAATGGGAAATAAGACAACAGATGAAGAAATCAACTAGAACCAAAGTATTCCATATGATCTTTCAGACATGAATGAAGCCGTCTTGCTTTGCTTGATTCTTCAAAATAATTATCATGTAACACACTACCTGTTAAATAATACACTTTAAATTAGTTACTGACCATCCAGACTCACTAATACAAAGAATGAGCCAATGAGTGGGAGTGACAGCAACAACCATATGAAAACAAATGGATTGTTTTTCTTCACTTCATGGTGTTATAAGACCCCTCTCCCTACTGGAAGGGTCAAGGAAAGAGGACAGTGAGGATAAAAAACTTGAATTGATGGTTACATCTGTTCACAAAATCCCATTTGCAGATGGGCAAAAGCTCTATTTCTGTTTCAGCACTTCCAGTCATCAACCAATTCCATAAAAAACCTCCAAACAAACCCAGGTCACCCACAGACCACACGAGAGGTTATTTTCTGAAGCACCCCACATCTGTGTTCTCACCAGTCATCTGCTACAGGGCAGGAACTGTTGATAATCCCAAACCAGACAGATGTATTATAACTACCATCTATATAAGCAGCTCCATTCAGTGCATGGCATTAAAATGTGACCTGAAGAATATAACTGAGCTAATTTACTTTAATTCTGGTATTTAATTTTGAAGCCCATTATATTTTGTACTATGTCGAAACACAAGTGTTTCCTAGGCAGAACCAGATATTTTTAATTAAAGGTATATTTAAAAAAAAAATAACAATACTTAGAAAGTTTTTATTTAACTTTTCCATATTCTGCAAGGTCATTACTAGCATATTGGACTTAGATGAGAGTTCAAAATTGGTGAATGAGTCTTCACAATGCTCCTGCAAGTCACATAAATACTCTCACATGTGAAAGTTGAGAGGAGTAAGTGACCTCTCTTGGATCAGATAACATCTGTCACAAAGTCAGAAACAGGATCTACGTCTGGTCTCGACTCCCACCTTTCCAGAACTGTCACCTAAGTTGCTTGGTGGAGGACTGCGCTCCTAGATTGGTATCTTGGCTTGTAGTCCTCAAACAAAGGCCACAATTTACAGCATTTTATTTCTAGCTCTTGCACTACGACATGGCTCCAGGAAAAAGTGTCAGAGCAGCTAGAAATCCTACTACATACGACACCATATGCACACCGATACTCATTTCTTAGTTAACAGCATCGAGCCAGTCTCAAACACTTGCTAGTAGGAGTCCTCAGCACTAAGCTTGGCTGGCTAGATAAGACTGAGTAGTAACACGGGTTTGCTGTCACCTGCAACACAGCATGCTGAAGACCCAATTCTTGCCACCAGAAGATTTACACAGTGATATAGCAGGCACAGGAGTGCTTTCCAAACTTGCAAAGAGAGGGCAAGGGAGTTTCATGGCCTTCCTCAAAGATTAAAACCAAGTGCAAGAGGAGCTACACCCTTCTGAGAAAAGCATCACCCTAACCTACACCCATTCAAGTGAGATACAGGAACCTGGTGTTTTGGCAATCTGGCAATTTTCTTGAAAGAAAAACCAAACCCATGAACGTAAAGGAGGAAATAGAACCCCCTACAGCATGTTGGCTGTGCTTGTTCTCATTGTCAAGACAGAGAGGAAGTATAAACTCCCATATTAATCAACACTGCCTATTCCAGAGCCGCTTCATGTCATACGTAATAGGGACAACCACTTCTCTACAGGCTTCTGCCTTCAGATTTCTGAGGAAATAGTGGAATGAGTCATTCAGATGAAACCTAAGTACTGGTTTAAAAAGAATTTCTTTTTTTTGGAGTAGCATAACTTGTAATATCCATCTCCAGGGTCCCATCGAACTTCCTCTTTCCTAGCCTTCAAAGCTCCAAACCCCACAGTTACGTATGTTTTTCCATGACCACTCAAGATCAAATAATGACCAAGGCTAAGCGCACCAATATATAGCATTATTTATTTCAACCCTGCTATCCTTCAGTATTAACCAACTAGACACACCTTTCACCTCCCACTTTCAGGAACCAGTGTCCTTAGACTGAACACATGGAAACTGTACAGAGAGCTCAGCCTGCGCTGTATAGAAGACTTGGAGCCTGCTCCCACTGCACTGAAGGAACAGGAGCCCACACAGAGTGTCTCTGTGGAAAGTGGCCTCAGCTGCTTGGCTAAATGGTATTTCAGGCAAAGGTGATTTTTTGGGGGGGTTTGGGTTTGGTGTGTTGTTTTTTTTTCCTTAGCAGATCTATTCAGCACAGAAAGCTTAAAATTTTACTGGGCTAATGACACTATAGGCTCCTGTGAAACACTCACATGGGAAAAGTGGGCTCTGACCAGAAACCAAATGCTTTTTTAACTTAGCATTCTATTTTGGAGCATGTGCATAGGGGAAGCATTTGCTCCATGGTTATAATAGCTGGTCTTCTTGCAGTGCACAAGAACAGCAGCACGAAAGGAAATGAAGCACCAATCCCTTCCCTAGCTTTCATGATCCAGCCTGAAATATAACTGGAGAGGAAAGCTGTGTTGTGTGGGCACTCATGTTAGCAACAATATTTAAGAGCAAGTTTAATCTGTATTGAAACACACAGTAGCAACAGCCCCCCTGGGAAAATCTGCGTGGGCACATGTTTATATATTTATAAATGCAAGAAAGTTCATTTCAACTCCACTCATACTCCACACTCAGGTTAAGCTCTCCCTGCCACCTCAATGTGGGCTGTGAGCGACATATCCCAGCCTACAGAGCAATGCTCTGTGGGAGATGCTGTTAAAGAATACATGCAAAGTCAAATGAGGGTAAAACCCAGTTTTCTGAAACCCAGAGAAGGAAGCTATGCCTGGGGCTTAAATAATACAAAATCCTATACCTGCTTAATAAAACACATGCAAGCGTGCAGCAGAAGGGCAGCAACATAAGTCAGTGGTAAAGGATATTAAAGTTCAGTAAATTCAACATGAAAGTATAATTATTAAATATATTTTTCCTTCAGGGAAAGTATTTGCAGTACTTAGCAAAAAGTACAGTACTTAGCAAAAAGTACTTTCCTTCAGGGAAAGTATTTGCAGTACTTAGCAAAAAGTACATCAATAAAAAGACGTGGCACTTTGCAGGATTCAGCATGATAAACCTATTCTTATAGGATGATCTTTAGCATAATGTAAATGTACAGTCTCTCTAAAAACACATAGCAAAATACACCTAATTTCCACCCGCAACCTCAGAATTTGTAATAGGATGGAATTTATAAAGATGTTGAGTAATTTGATGCATAATCTGATGGCATCTAGTTTAGCATACAAGACTACCTAAAAGCCCTATTCATTTTCTCCTTCTAATCCTTCTTGATGGGTTGTTTTTTTTGTGGGGAGGGGGTTCCCCAGAGAACAAATGGAAAAAAGGTTTCATTCTTTTAAAGTCATCATTCAAAATTGCCAATTCTGTCTGGTTTACATCAAACGACTGCAAAGCATTAAAAGGAGTTTATACACACACAAAAACACACACTCGGATTTGTATAAATCCATTATATAAAGCAATTTGTTAAATGTCTTTGCAGGGACAAAACTAACCCATTTTAAAACTGCTTTGGCAGTTTTCAAGTCAGATACTAAGTCATCAGAAAAGTTCTCTATCACATCCAAACTTAAATTTAAGCAAGCACATGGAATCAAAAATCATGGTCAGAAAAAAGCAATACAGACTATGATCCATGAGAGACACTTTCCATGAAAATGAGCATGCTAGTAATAGTTGCTGGAGCACTTAAAAGTGCTGTTCAATTCATAGGATGAACCCTGCAGTATCTTCCAAAATGATATTGTCATGAATAAACATATGTAAATCTGTTGAGAAATTAGACTTTGAAAGCACACTTTGCATTTTAAAGCTTTTAAGATTACAGATCCCTTACGCCAGGTATCCAGAAAGTAACATTTATAAGGACATTTAACACTCTATCAAGGATGGCACTTCTGTGACCTTGTGATCTCGAGGCTCTCTCGAAAACTATGACAGAAGCCTGGCCACTGAATGCAGTTACCACACATCTGTTTCAATTTCTAATTTTAAAATTATAGCTTTCTGGTATTCTGTGAACTGCTTATATTTTCAGTCTAAACTTTCTGTTTACATATCCCTTCCAAGCAAGCTCCCTCAAAAGTATTTAATCATAAGCCTCCCCTTCACTGTGCTGCAGGATTTACCAAGGCTTCTTATTTCAAAGAGACACAAAAAACTGGACTTTCCTTCAGATCAAATGTCATCACTCAGGAGTTAGGAGTAAAATATTTTATCTTGCAGTATTCTGTGACAGTTCTGTCTATCCATAGCTACAAAAGCCATACAAGAAGTGGATGTGACCTTTCAAACATCACAAACAGCAGCAGTACTCCATGTACAGCAGTGCTTGCAGCGAGATGTGGCTGCACAGACTGCACTGGGATGACGAAAAGAGGACTTCTGGCTCTGCGTTGGCTGTAATGGTATTCAAAATTCAGGAGATGGGAGACTACAGTCTGATAAGAATTGAAAACTGTAATTAAAGATGGAAACCAAGTCACCACTGACATTAGGTAGGACTAAAATTCAAGAAAACCATGAGGAGGAGATCCCTTCTTTATAGCAGCAGTGGGATTAAAGGAGCAAGCAGGAGACAGAAAAAATAATTGGACATGGAGCTTAGCGGCAGCAGAAAGGAAAACCCAACACTTGAGTACTGAGAAGAGAAATGTGACGAAATCAGCACAGGAATTAAACTCAGGAAAGGAAAACCAGATTTATTTTGTATGCTGAAACATAAACTTAGCAAGAATATTACTTCAGAAAGCAAGGAAAACAGAGACCATTACAACAAATGTTGACTTGTGCCACAAGCACAACTATATTTATAGTCAAAATATAAAAGAAAACTTTGTCAGCAATAGGAAACCCTTTGTATGCCTCAAAGTACACAGAATCATTTTTTTCCAGATTAACAAGATACTCAGGAAGCAGGAAAATCTTTCAGGTCAAAAGTTGCGGGAGAACCAGTTCCAACGAAAATATCAGATGCTCCTGTAACACTGATGATAAAGGCTGCAAAATTATTTATTCTAAAGGAAGGAAGGGTAAAGACATTTGCAGAAATCTTGAAAGAGCAAACAGGACAGACAGAAGAGAATTCAAGATAAAATTAAGAGACAGAAAGCATTCTATCACATCTCTAAAAAAATCATTGGGGTATATTTGGACAAATTAGTTACAATATTTCAGTACTGAAGGACCATTCATAGCTTCAAATAAAATAAATAAATAAATAGATCTGGCTATTAGATCATCTCAGTTACCTGCCATTTTAGATCGGTGAGTATAGGTAAATTCCTTTAGAGCGGGCCATCACCTTTAGGTCTTACACTACATGAATCTGATTCACATTACGATGAGGTTACACTTGAAAATGGTCAAAACGACATAACTGATAGGATAAGAATGCCACTGTCTACCTAACAGCTTCTTACTTTTCAAGCCCATTTTTATTTTGACTCATGACTTAGAATTCTTGTGTCCAAGGCATGCATGCTGCCTTTGGCTATGCAACCCACCGAGTCCCCACACATGAGGTGGGTGTGAAAAAATGCAGGCAAACATGTCAAGCAATCCTCAAAGCTCACCATTTCCTCCACTTACAGGTTTCTAAAATAGTGCATCAATTTCTCCCATTGCCACTCTTTCAACCCCTGGGCTTCAATAAGCTCCCCAGTTTCCTCAAGAAAAGGAGACTTAACATCAGCAAACAGTAAAACAAAGCTCATTTTCCATTGATCAAAACCAAAGAGAGCAGGAAACAGACTAGCTTCTTCTGGAGAGTCAACACAGAGAACAGCTTCAGGTTCTCGACAGAAATTCAATTCCTTTCCAAGAAAGAAAATCTCACTGCAGCGAGAGAATAAAATTCCTTATCCCTTATGCTTAGCAGTGTGATACTCTTGGTTAAATTTAGTCGATGAAGAAAAGACAAGGCTCACATTGGTTGCTCTCTGTGGAAATACATGACGCACAATCATACTTGACCTTTTTTACTTTGTAGACACAAGATTTTTAAGAAAACATTATTGTATTGTTAAAAAATAAGAGAGAGAGATCCCTTTAATTAATACTTTACATAAAAAAAAATAGAATCTAACCCTGCAAAGAGCTGTTGTAACATCCATAAACAACTGCAGCACAGCAGCTGCAACTATGTCCTGTTTCCAGGCTCTGGGAAGCAAACAGGAAACCTATACCCTTACCTGATTGAAAAAGCAGCAAGTCCCTGAGATTTTAATCAACCTAAAGCAACAAATATTTTCCTTCTTTTCCAATTTCCTGGGTTGCTTCCGGGCCCATTCATGAAAGCAGTATAGAGATCAAGCTTTTCAACAGCAGCTTTACCTTTATTTTCCATATTAAATATTGCTACTTGCGCTATTATACTGTATTTACTTTGCCCAGGTGTGACAGCTCAGGCAGGGTTGTACATTCAAACAATAGAACCACTCCTCTGCCAAGGGCAGTTTACTAGCATTAGCTTCTAACTTCAGAAGGCAGAATTTTTCAGCTCACCTAAAAACCCTTCCCACTATTTTGAGATGAGCAACAACAACAATGGATTCACCATGCAAGAGATGCAATTATGCTTTAACTAACAAGGAGGAAAGACCTATAAAAACTTGGCAACTCACCACATCCACCTCTTCACTTCCACTGATCAGGACTTTGCAATTAACAGGAAACAAAACTTGCCAAGTCCCTGCTTTTTGCAGCTCTGGGTTAATACCTCAACCCTCAAAAGCATTTGAAACAGTTTTGTGTTTCTTCTTACCATAAGAATGAAGATGTAAAGAAGGATGAAACTGAAGGCCAGAGAGCAAATTCCACTTGTTCTGACATGCAGCAGCTGAACTAATGCCCATGAATCTCAAAGGAGTAAGAGATAACCCAGACACACCCCCCAGCCATTCTTTCTGCTCTTCCTCTTGTTGCCTCTGCAAAAAATGCATTTAGCTCCCACCAGCTCCTGCTTTACCAAGTGAGTACCTGATTAGTTCAACATAGTTTTAACTTAGCCCTTACCCTTGTATTCACACTACAGTGAAAAAGCACAGGGCAGGTGGACCAAAGGTGAGGGCATCCTTTGTAGTTCCCTGCACTATGGTGGCAGCAAGTAGGGCCTCTTCAATTCAGGTCTCATCCTGCAGCCAATCTTTGAAGTATTTAACAGCATCTTTTTAACAAGAGAGATATTATTTCTTTTGTTAGAAGCCTCCATCTCTCCTTACTCAAACACAGTCTTGTTGACTCTTTTGATCCCCACACTATAGCAGTTTAGCCAGCAATGAATACATATACACCTTTTCAGGACACCAAACACAGAACACAGAGAATAACAAACACAGAAAACCAGCCAGTTCAAAGGCTTAGCAAAGAACCAAAGATACTGCGCAGTCAAAGAGAAGAGCAAAGTAACATGAGAAGCATTCCCACTCCCCAGTGAGGATTTATTTGCGGTGCTACATTCTGGAGGGAAACTTCAGGGCAGGAACTGAGATTTTTTTTTGAGAAGCACTTGGCACAGACTTCTTCAGAGCATTTGGAGAAGCAAGGTGTAAGGGACCTCAGATACTCTGTTGTTTTTTTTTTTTTCCATTGTGAGATTCTAGAAGTGTTTTCCAGCAGCTCTGAGGGCTTTTTTTCTAAATTTCTCCACACTATGAACAAATTTGGTACAGCTTACATACGAGGTGTATTCAAGTTCCTACTGTTAGATGTACTTCATTCCTTAGAGCACTAAAAAACAATCCACATCTTCCTGTTAATCTTCCTAGTTTATTAGCTAGTAAAGGAACCAGCAGCTCAGCTACATATAAATAAGAGCATATGAGTATATTAGTCTCCACAAACTAACAGCAAAACCCCTTGATTTCATTCAGCTAATTTCATGGTTTTTTCTTCAGACAAGAAGGAAGAAACTCTCACTGTACCTGAGTGGAAGGAAAAGGCTCACAGCTCTATCAACTTGCCGAAAAAAGAAGCATGCATTCATCTGGCACCTCCTGGCAGCTGACTGGTGTTCAGCCTCAGTCAGCCCACCTGAGGTGGATTCACAGGCATTTAAAGATCTACAGGTGCAGCCACCAGCATTTAGGTGACAAGAGGTTGTGCAAATACTCCTTTTGCAAGTAGGTCTTCAGATGGAGTGTGGTGCTATAAACCAGCAACTGAGGTTTTGCCTGAAGCCTAAACACAGAGGAATGTGCTCAGATATCACAGGAGCCTGGTCCCATGTGCATCAGCAGCCGTTCTGCTGAAGTCATGGCCTCCTATGTAACAGCAGAAATTAGAAGCTAATCTGTATATTTCTGGTGTGCTCCACAATTTGGCAAACTGTAACCCAAAGTCTGCTTTGTCACATTTTCTCTGTTCTTATAGCATTGTTTTTTACCGTATCACCTTCCCATGCTTGGATAATTCTTGGTATTACGCTCTAAAACATGCCTTCTGTCTCTAAAGCACTGATGCTGTTTGTGGGTACCAGCAGCAACCTCTGTTTTTTTCCTTTCTAAAATAAACATAGTCACATAGAGGAAATTGTTTTTTAGAAATTTAAACTATTTGAGAGTGAACAAGCCCATTGTTTGGAGAGGTTACTTCAGGGCAGCAGTGCACTACAACTACCATGCTACAGAGCATCTATAAAAGTCCTTTGGACCATAAAGGTTTGAGGTTGCATGTACTGGGACAGGGAGAGAGGGGACAGAGCATTCTTACTGTTTAAATGTAAACAACAATAATAATAGGTTTTCGTAACTGAGAAGGAAGCAATTTAATGTGGAAAACAGTTGTTATTATGCTGTTTATAACTCATTGTTCCCAAAAAATATGCTGGGTTACTCTGGAACACTGAAGGGGGCTAAACTGAGGTGACCTGAAATTGGCCGAATGGCTGAAACCCCATCTGATAAAATGGGCTTGGGAATACCTTTTCTCTTTTTTATACTGGAAGCATGCCAGAGTGGAAAACACTGGTTGGAGGATCCATAACTCCTGTGACTGCAAGAGCTTTATATTCAAACCCTCAGACAGCTTCTAGTTGTTCAAGGCCGTAAACTGGATTCACTGCCAAAGGTGACTTCAGAGAGAAAGCTGCTACCTGAGTCCAAGGGCATGACCCTCAAATCAATCTCCTGACATATCAAAACCTGATGGCTCATTAGAAGTTTTTTCAAACACAACTGAAGTTCTCTGCACTAAGTCTGATCAAAGTCTGATCTGCATTTAGACAACTTAATATTGAAAGAAATTGCAAAAGCAAGGGCAAAACCTCAAGTCCTTCCCTTGGGAAGGAAACAGGCTTTGTTTGGGGCTACTAAGACAGCTTTTATGTTTTTAATCTCTAATATTGAAGGTTGATACCATCAAACTTCCCCTAATGCTTTCAGTGGAAATGGCAGCAGAGGTTGATTTTGCGTTGAACTGCGGATGCGCATTCCTCATCCTTGGACCATGCTAACCAGACCAGGATGCCTCATTTTGGGAAGTTATCTGGTTTCAACCCCTCTGCCATGGGCAGGGGCATATTTCACTAGACCAGTTTGCTCAAAGGTCTGTCCAATCTGGCCTTGAACGCTGCCAGGGATGGGGCAGCCACAACTTTTCTGTGCAACCTGTTCCAGTGCCTCACCACTGAGGCAGTTTTGACAATGTAAGCCTTAAAAGTTCCAGTCACACTCAGAGAAAAAACAACAATCTTCCCTTAGGCTATCTTAAATATACATCTTGTCTTGCTGCTTGAGTTAAAAGATTACTAAGTCTATGTTTTGTACCTCTGATCTCTTTTCTCCCACAGAGCATTTTGTTGCGTCTACAAACTGTTTCATGTGTGAAGCATTACAAGACTTCATCATAATTGGTGTATATACTTCATTAGCTGAAAGGAGGCATCTTTTAATGAAATACTAAGTTAGCTCTCTTTATCATTATTCAGCACATGCATATGGAGGCTGTCACGTCTTATCTGATCCAAGTAAAAACCGACATAATTCTGTAAGCAAAGCATAGCGTAAAATGTTTTCCTTTTACTGATGCCAGAGAATTTTTCTTCTAAACTTTGAAATAACTTCTAATTACACAGGGGAACACTCAAAAAACTCAGCAGCTTGATTGGGAAGGATTAAAGAGGA